>MNCI01015591.1:31520-47929 GCA_015680685.1 Gnetum montanum
AAATTTCCAAGTCATGATGTAGAAGTCAACGCTATGTGTTGGGTTTTTTGTGCTATGCTATCAAGATGATTAGGTAAGTAATTATGTAAAGCATTGAGACCACCTCATCCATCCTTCCAGTTCTCTGAATAAAAGGTCTTTTTCATGGAAACAATTTGGTTCTTCTTTTATAAAACTAAAATTAATCAATGATCATTGTACCTTGAAGAAAGGGAAAATGATCAAGTGGGAATGGCAAAGGGTATGACCTTAATGGGACTTGTTGGGTTCTCTTTTTGACTTCATGTGGTTTATGACTCCTCTTGGAATGTATCATCACTTCCTTGTTGACCAATAAAATGAAACTCTATCTTTACATGGTGTGATTCCCATCCAAACAAAAAATAAAAAATACAAAAGAAAAAAGAAAAAAAAAGGAAAAATATAAAAAGAAAAAAATAATAAAAAATAATGAGAATTCAAAACACATCCCTTAGACATAATAATGGGCTACAAGCACTAATTATGGGGCTGGGAAGACATGTTACCCATGCCTAAAGGAACCCCTCTAACTAAGGCCCTTTCTTCCTTCTTCTCTTTTCTTCTCTTTTTGGAGTGATGATTGTTCTTTGTGGTGTTTATGGACTCATGGTGGTTGGCAAGATGAAACACATCAATGTGAGGTCACTATTCATGGTATGGACTTGGTCTAAACCTAGATAGATAGGTATGTTAATCATTTTAATCACACTTGTCACAAGAACCTATTGTGGACCTTACATCTTGATCTCTGCAATCCTTTCTCATTCCATTATTCACTTCACTGCTACATGTGATTATGAGCCTTTTGGTTTTTTGTAGTATAGTGCAACATCCTAACCATGGTAGTTGTATGTTGTTTGGAATAAAGGCATGGTCTACATTTAACTTCTCGAGTGCCCATAGACATCTATAGAAGTGGTTATGCAAGGGCACTATGGCAAGAGCCTACTTTGGGGAGGATGCACTTGCATAACTTTTTTTGATCATGGCTTTGAACTAACTTTCACATCTTCCAAAACATCACTAATGGTTTCTCTAAATTTATGCATGATTTTGGGACTACTTCTCATCTTTTTCATTAATTTTTCCTACTTTTCTATTTCCATATCTATTAATATTTCTTGGCCATATTCTAAATTAGACCTTTGGTTTCAATTATTCAAAAACCTATGTGCTTCCAAAGTTACATTTATTAGTCATGGGGGCTAGGGATACTTGCTTTAAAATTTTTAAAATTTTTCCAACATCCTATTTTTGACCATCATGGTAATTAATAGTATTTGATCAAAATAATGTGAATAGCTTGATGATTTTAGCTACCTCATAGCCTTGGGCATAGTATGTTGTAATCAGCTTATGCTTAAAAGAAAACTAAGAGCTCCGAAAATGGCTAATTATTAAGGAAAATTTATCACAACTAATGTTGATACTTTGGTGATTGCAAGTGATGCTAAAAGAAACACCAAAGCAAGAAGGTCTTTTGTCAAGCATGAAAACAAAGCTAAGAGAGGAACAATGAAGGATATGACCATGGGCAAATTGTAGCACATATAAGCTAGAAATTCAAACTTTGCATCTTTGCTAGATCCATGGGGTGATGAGAAGAAATTTCAATCGACCCACAAGAATGATCTGCATAACTTGAGAAGCATTGACATAACAATTTAGGTTGGAAGTCTATCACCACTAGCAGCAACAAGAAGAATCATCTTTAGTGGATTCTTGAAGACCTCTACAAATTTTGTAATCTTCAAAGTTTGTCCAACCTTTTTGTCACTTTGTCATTTTTTATACATCCACTTGAATAAAATTTTGTAATGCAGAACTTAGAGTCAATCAGTAGTTAGTGTCAGTCAATAATTCCATACCATTCCAATTTGGTAAAGAAAGATCAATCCTATCCTGTTAACACGAGGATGAGTTTTTATTCAATTGTTAGGGTATGATGAATCATCAATTGGCTAGGTTATTTGATAAAAATTTAACCTCTGGTTGGCTTTGATATCTTAGCCCTGATATCCTAGCTCTAATAACAAGGCTCCAATAACACAACTCTGATAACAAGGCTCTAATAACAAGGCCCCAACATCAAGTATCTAATGTTGAGGCCATGATGTTGAATATTTGATATCATGGGGTATATGCCAACCTATAAATATACCGCTTAGGATAATAATTTGGGAATAGTTTTGCAGTAGCTTTTCATAGTTTTGTCAATAAAGTAGCTAAATTCTTGTAGTTTTATTCTGTAATCTTAGAGAACAGTTAGTGAGTGCCCATAGAGTGGATCTGATTCAGTTGTAAAAAGTCTTATACAACTGGCAATGTACTTGGACATATTCCATGAGCAGCAATAAGATTGAGATTAATTCTTATTCATTGTAGCACTTTGACTTCGATTAGATTTACTTTTCATGAAATTTAATTTTCATGTACTTGGTTAATATTTACATTTTCATGCATGTTAATTAATTAAGCACATAAGTATGATCACTTTGAGGATGCGTATGACTCTTGGTAATCCTAGAAACACTTAATGTTTGGTAACCCAGCAGCATTATATGTATTCAAGATGTGCATGGGAAGTGGGATCAGATACTTATGTTAGGGTAGTTGATTATTAATTAGCAATTACATTAGTTAAATTGATTATAAATTGAGTGTCAACCTATTGTTAATTGTAGAATAATAAAATATAAAATAATAAAAGTCATATGTCTCACTCTAAACTAAACCATATGTGGCAAAGCTACCACTAGTCCAAGTGGGAACACAGTAAACTACGATCAAGGCATAGTAGTCTAGATGCCACAACTAGTCCCATCCACAAAATTCGACTGAATCATGTGTGAACACTTGTGATTCTTATGGTTGGGCATAGGGGTACCTTGCTGCTCATCAGTAAGATTTCCCAATTATCATAAAATGCTAGTGTTAGCTTNTCATCAGTAAGATTTCCCAATTATCATAAAATGCTAGTGTTAGCTTCTCCTCCTTCCCATTCCTACCAAAACATAGCACTAAAATCTAGTAATTCTAGTTCCTCAAAATGGAACAAATCTCCCATCCAAGTTGGTGTGAGGCTAATCCTCAAAGCATCAGCATCCTAGGAAAGACTTAGACTATGAAGCTAACTTAATTTTCCTAACTCTTGTAGAATACTCCCATAGAAATTGGTTATACTTGACTTTAGCCCCCAAAGACATGTGAAATTTAACAACCAACAAGATAGAAGTGGAAGCTATTTAACTTCTAGGTCGATAGCCAAGATTTCAATTGAGGAGTAGTTTCTAAATGATTGACGAATTGAGCTCTACAATGTTAGGGAAGAAAGATCAAAATATTGCAACCAGCTCAACTTACCAATTTCTTCCTTGAAATTCTCAAAAAGATCCAAGTGAGACAAAAATGTGAGATTGCATGTAAAGGGAGATAGCACACCTAATAGATAGAACTTACTCAGGTTCAAGTGTACCACCCAGTGTTGATGTGAGGAATGAAAAGAAAATGATGAGTAGTTGACTCCAGCCTAATTGACGTGCACTCCATGGGCTTTGTAGTGAGTCCAATTACCGAGAGAGTTATGCAAATCTTTCTTAATTCCTGCTTTGAATTGTAGGAGGGCATTTACATCTGCATTCAAAGATGAAGATGAAGATAATGCAGCAAGACTAAACAAGTCATTGAAGATGAAGATGAAGATATTGCAACTAATTGAGTTTACCAATCTCTTAAGGGATAGGACTAGACAAGTCATTGAAGGAAAGATTCAAATAGGACAAAAATGTGAGATTGCATATAAAGGGAGATAGCACCTAATAGATCAAACTTGATCAGATTCAAGTGTACCTCCTATTCTTGATGTGAGTAATGAGAAGAAAATGATGAGTAGTTGACTCCAATCCAATTGATGAACACTCAATGGGCATTGTGGCGAGTCCAATTAAAGAGAGAGTTACATGGATCTTTCTTAATTCCTCCTTTAAATTGCAAGAGGGCATTTACATCTACATCCAAAGATGAAGATGAAGATACAAATCATGCAGCAGAAGCAACTGATCTTAGCAAAAAGGTATCAATTTTAAGAAGCAATAGAACTATGACCATTGCCATGACTCTACCTCGTGTAATGTGCATTAGTAATGCCATTGTCATATTCAATTTGCCTAAGTATTCCCAACAACTTTATATACACCAAGGGATGGATAAAAAGGGTGAATAATGAGTTGAAGATTAAAGTTTAACCCTTCAAAAAAATTTTGATGCTTGGAAATGAAGCATAGTTGTTACTATTGATGTGTGGAAGTGTATCAAAATGTGGTTTGCGATGGAGTGATGATACTCTTCTTTTTGAAGGAGGTATTTTTCCTCTTTCATGTGTGCAAAGTTATGCTTTTTAGGATCTGACACCCCCATGTTTGCAAAGTTATGAGTTGGTAAATGCCTTCTTGCTTTGGTAAATTCTTACTTAACAAGTTCTTTTTCTCTTCTTTATTATGGTTAGGCTTTTGTTTATTTACTTAGAACATGGCAAGAAGGGTGTATCAATGAGGTTATCTATTCTTATAATCAATATGTGGACTTATAAGCAATAGGAGCCATGTAATGATTAGTAGCTAATGTTTTACAAGAGTGAATGGCTCTGAAGTAACATCTCAAAACACCTCTTATTGAATTGTTCTATCCTACTCATAGCTTTCTATCCTAGGAAAAATTGTCAAGATGTCATGAGATGTTCCTGTAGAGCTATTAAATCCTACAAAACATTAGAGGTCAAGCTTCTTCTTCAAACTCAACATGAGGCTTCAAGTGATGATCTTTCTTTCTACATTGGACTAGAGAATCTTAATGTATTATTGATGCTTTTGGAGAATTATTTGTCAAAGTCATCTACTATCTTGATGTGTGCATACAAATCATTGCAAGGAGAATTTAGCACTAGTTTTATCAAGATTTGGACTTTATCAATCGAATTATGTTTGGACTTGAGTAATTGAATTCATGAGGCCTTGTAGCAAGATAGGTTTGAGAAAGGTGTGCTATTTAAAAAAAGATTAGGCTTTTGCTCTCTCAACAATCCTTATAAGACCCTTTGACAAGATAAGCATCAATCTCCAAGTAATCAACCTTTTTTCCAACTTGGAATGCAAAATGTTACCTATTATTAAAGCTTTTGTAAAAGTTTTCAACATCATCCACACTCATGATGCGCATTGTAAGGAAAATTTAGCATCGTTTTTTGTCAAGATTCTAAGATGAATGTGATGGCTTAGAAAATTCAAAGTTAAGTTAATGGTTTAACGGTTGAAAAGGCAATATTCTCAAACATTTAATTTACTTAGACATCATTTGGAAAAATGGTAAAAAAAATCCATGCTAAGGTTTCTATGAAGAGTAATAATGCCCAAAAAAACATTACCATGAGCAATGCCATTGAGGTAAGTGAATGCTATGATTAATGACTTAATTTTTTACAGTAGGAAACTAAACAACCTTTACTCTTGGTTGATAATGATAAATTTTTACATAGCCTAGGATATAAGGGAATTGCTTCTCTCTTTGAATATGTAATTTTTGAGTTACATCTTGGCTGTAGTGGAATAGATTCAGGAATTTTCTTTTAACATAGAATTACATGATATCTAATTTAGTGATCAGATAAATTGCCTAGATAAATTTCTATGAACTTGAAATGGAGGGTCTACTCAAAATGACTTACTGCCTTGGGCAAGTGAGAAAACAAATCATATGGAGTGAGTAGCTTCATCAAAGTCTTTGTCAAACTCTGTTTAAGTATGTCCAAGAATGGCCCCTTTTTCTCCCACTAAGGTTTAACATGGGAATATTGAATCAAGGACCATGCTATTGAACATAGATAGAAGTAAATGAAAGGTTGGGATGTTTTTCTATTCTATTACATTACTATAATTTATAATAAAAAATTTGCCATTGGATATTTGTAAAAGGTTACACAGATCTGAACGACCAAATAATGTAAAGGATAAGGGTCAAAGTCTTCATTAAATTCATTAAATGTTGGTGTAGGGTTGGAACTCAAGACTTTTGTTATATGTTTTCATAAGTTAAACTAAGAAAATATATATTGTAATGAGAATTAGCTAGCATTTAAGTGGCATCCTCTTTGTAGCTTTAATATTGAGATATATAAGTTAGACAATGAAGATAAACATTATTTTTAATACTTTAATTTGTGTCAACAATCACTATATTTTAATGATTTACTCCTTTTTGGGAAAAAAACTACGTTTATGGAAGTTATTTGTCAAACACACCTTCTTAAAGGAAGTGTAATTTGTGTGTCAAGCTTAGGGACTTTTCAAACTACCCTTTATTATAAAAAGATAAAAATGCATATGCACCTACAAATCTCCCTGCTTGTGAAAGCAAACTTCACCACACAAGCATTTGCAAGGAATTCAATGAACAAGTTTTAAATTAAATTGAATGCAGACTTGCTGCAGGATTGGATGGACAAAAAGGGCATTGGTATGACTGCAACATTACATGCTAAAGTATGTGGAAAAAGCAAACTAGCTTGGCAATTAAAGCACTTGACTTGGTCACTGTGAGCAGTTTGATTGTTTGAATATTGAATGCAAAATGTCCATGTGAATTCTGGATCAGAAAGATCAACTTGGCTTGCTAATTTTTGTGAGCAAAAGCTTAGTGTAATTGTACACTCTAACATTACTTTATCAAATACATGTTAACAAGCAATTTAAGAAAGGAACAACATAAAAAATTACAATGTACAAAGTACAATAAGAAGCAAATGCAATAAGAATCCCTAATGGGTACCCTTACAGAGACATGCATGCAGAAAAGCTAAAAAGCAAAGTTAGGTGCTATTTCAATTTTGCTTGTGCAAAAAATCCCTGTGAACTCATAAAAATATTATCAACGTGATTACCTTTTTAAATTTTTTTATAATGTTTTTTAAACATCTGCAATTACATAACATTGGCTTATAGTATTTTAGAGGATAATTTGGGTGTGCTTTTATATTGGTAGCACTAATTTAGTTTCCCAAGTGGTCGTGGCTAGATTAAAATATTTTGTAAATGTCTTGATTATGAAATTGTTTCAATGGAATTTTGTTATTGTCATTATCTTTCATCCTGTTATTTCCTTGTGAAATATTCTATTAAATCCTATTTATGGAATTTTCCTGTGTACTATTGACGATAGTGCTGCTAAAAGCTTTCTTTGCTTTTGACAACTTACATGTGAATGAACCTGGGCATGTAATAACCTTCACAAATTATAACAACTCTATTAATTTTTAAAAATAAAAAAATATTGCTATTTTTGTACTATTGTTGTACTTGGAGCATTTGATTGGATTCAGCACAAGTCCAGGTTTGCTTGTAACATCATTATATGGCTTGCATAAGAAGCCCATATGTTCAGCCGTAACAGAATTTAACGGTAGAAAATTGTGGGTGGGAGCTGCACAGGTGCTTTTTTGCTATTCACTTATACTTGAAAGAGAACTTATCCGTGGAATCTGATTCCTCAATTAGATTTAGCATAGTGGCTGTCAATATTAAACCTTCTTTTTAGGCTGGGAACAACAGGCAATGACAGAGTTAATAGGAATGTTGAATAATAAAAAATTTCCTTTAAAACATTTTAAACTTCGGTGTTTTTTTTTCTTTTCAAACCATATTTTAACATAATTGAGTTGATCCCGTTGTGTTGGAACAAGGCTAGGATGACAATGATGATATTTTAACATAATGTATGGACAATCATTTGGAGTGGTAATAAGGAGCTTGTTTCGTAAGTCTCTTTTGGCAAGATGAGAATTAAGTTTCTGAATGATTCTTTTAATATTCTAACATTATTTGAACCTAACATATTTAGTAATTTTATTAATTTGATCACAATGTTGTGTAAAAACTGAACAAATGAACTTTTATAGAGGGAGCAAGTAAGTCGCATTTCTCCCAGTTTCTAAGTTTTGTGATAGACATTAAACCTTTTATGCTAGAATTAGTAATATTTTTTTTTTCAAATTTGAATGCATATTTAATATCAAAGAAATGATATCACACACAGAGGACTTACACCTTCTGCTCTTGTTTCCATCAATGTTGGAAAACACAGTACCTTGAAAAACTCAGTTGGTGTGCATTTTGAAACTAAATTCAAGCAAAATGTTTTATTAATTTGGAAGACAAGGATCTATTGAATAGAGGACATAATTCAAAGATAAATTCAATAAAATGACTTACAGTCTTTATGGCTTCATGCACATTCATAATTAATTTTTTTAGAGACACAGGTCAAAGTGTCTGGTCTACACATGTATCAAGAATTACATTCTTCAGCTAAGTCCCGGGTAATACACCTTAACTTAGGAAGGGAGATCATTTTTTGAAGCAGCAACTCTTAAAAACCGTTAAGTCACCTTTGCTTGTGCCAATGATAAGTTCAATTACTTCTACTAAGATCACTCTACTTTCTAAAACATCCAATACCATCCTAACTTCAAAAACAAATATTTTTTGCTCAATCCATAACCACATTGACCCACCGAGACACTCTCTGTTATTATTATGTATATAATATCTGCTTAATATCTGCTTACCTTCTATCTGGAAAATGCATTTTGGTTGTTGCTGACACTAAATGCATTTGGACGCCATACAAAACCAAGTTATATGCAATTGTAGATGCTACAAGAGCATCCATGTTAATCTGTTTGCTTAGCTGAGGCAGTGTTGATAGATTAGTGACTTTCTACAATGATAGGGCTGCAATTGGATCAGGGAAAACTAAAAAGAGCCTCAAACTTCTGCATTATTAATGCTGGCATGATTTCCTCATTGGCATCGGTATCAGATTTGAAAATCTTCAAAACTAAAGCAACCCGCACAGCCAAGCTGATGAACAAAGGAAACTGAAATTGAAGCTTTATGAGGTCAGAAGACACATTGGATCTATTGGAGAGATGTTACATTTTTATGAAAAATTGAGATAGGCAACAAAAAAAATCATATTATTTTTTTGGTGCAACATTTTCAAATGGATAGTCACAACATAGAAAAGAAACGCATGCAACTCATCTTCAAAGACTCCCACTGAATCTATTTTCCACTCAATTCTAAGATAATGTGAACTTAAGTAAAGTTTGTTTATGACACTCTGATACTTAATTGGAATAGATAAAAGATAGCTTCTACATCTAGTTTATTATATATTTATATCTAATATGATATATATAAAATTATTTTCTACTTTCTGCATTAGACCAAAACTGTGTTAAAACCTTTGCTTGATTAGTTGGTGAATATGCTTAGGATTGTGCTACACTTCATAACAAAAAAATATTAGATTTTCTCAACCATTTTATTCTCTAAAAATACAAACCACCATGAAAATCCTCAAGAACTTCCTTAAAGAAATTGTCCTGCCTTGAAATAATGAACCACCCATCAAATTCAAAGACTCATTGATCAAGTGGTAAAAGCAGAAGGGAAACTTAGAAAAAGGGAATTAGCTGAAGAATACAATAGGGATTCATCAATCTAGAAAAGAGATGCACAGGTGATGAGCGGTGAGATAACCCTATGTCCAACCATACGAATCACAAGCGTTTACGCATGATTCGGTCGAATTTCACAGACTTCATTGTTTCTAGTGCACTAGCCCTTTAGGAAGTGAATCTAGCCTTAAGGTCAATGGTTGTCTTCCCAATTACACTTGTGATGTTCATGGTATGGTTAACTGTAACTAAGGCATTTGATTTTTATCATTTTTTATGTTTTATAGATCAGTGCTCAAATATGGATAAAAGTAATTCGATTAACTAATTTAAATTAACAAATTTACTAATCATTTAACTAATCCTAACATAAGTATCTAGTTCCACTTTTTGTACATGTCCTGAACCCATGTATCCACTATTGGGCAACCAAGTGCTACGCTACTAGGCATACTAACCAATAACACTACTAGGATTACCAAGTGAATACATGTTATGCTCAAAGTAGTTATACTAATGTATTTAATCTATCTAGCTTAATAACCTCATTAACTCAATTGTTAAAAAATATTTGCAAAATAATTAAGAACAATTAATAAATAATTGAAAACATTGAATGCATAAATAAAAGAGCTAATCTATCCAAAGTGCTACAAGGTTTATCAGAAAGCTCATCTTTATTACCGCACACACTGTCATGCTCAAGTACAACAATGCTCAAATAAAGATCCATACACTCAATAACTCCTATTGTGAGCACTCAAGAAAAAAAATTCTAACTTTTGAATGGAAAAAATGCAAGAGCTTTGCTATTACTGAAATCTAGATTACCATAAATGTAGCTGGAAGGCACGTATTTATAGGTTATAGACACTACATTGATGGAGCCTCATCAATGCAAGGTAAGATGCATCGATGGAGCCTTGTCGATAGTGACTACATCAACCAGGCCTTGTTGATGCAACCAACCAACAATGACTCATCATACCCCCACAACTGAATGAAAACTTGTCCTTGAGTTCTTTTACAAAATTGGAAAGGTATGGGGTTATTGATTAACTTTTCTTCAACAAAACAACTAACTGATTTTGACAAAAAATTGGAGTGCTCAGGTGTACAAATTAATACATTACAAAAATGGTGGTGTTCAAGATACAAAATTGAACACCATGACACAATCTACAAAAATTGGACAACATGTCCCTTGATGGTATGAAGCTTGTTGGAAAAGATCAAATGGTCCCATGTAGTGATGGTTCTTGAGGCTCTAAGGAACCCTCACCGACTTCACACACTGGTAGTGGTTGAGGCAGCTACAATTTTCTTACTGCTGCTACAACTTCAGGAGGGAGGTAGAAAGCATTCAACAGTGTTTTCATTTTTTCCTCTTTACTCCTGGGATCATGCACCATTCACACATCTTTCCCAATGTGGGTTGGAATGGGCACACCCCAAGGACACGATATTGCTAGAAAAAACTCCTTGACATTGACTAACTAAGCAACAAACTATTGTATTCAATGTTGAACACCTGCACTATGTTCTTTAGCTCATGGTAGTCATTCATCCATTTGGCTAGGTTCTTAGCGATGGATCATTGATCTATGAATTTCCCTTTGAGGACTTTGAGTTTAACATTAGTAGTCACAAGCTTTTGCTTGGTGTCCTTGTGGTGTTTGAACTTGACCATGTATAGCAAATACAAGCTATCCACTTATTTCTCCAATTCCAACTATAGTCATCTAGCTATTAGCATTGTCAAGTGTGCATAACAAAGATTGGTCAACTCCATATACTCTATCATTTCTTCAATCTGCAACTCCTTCAACTAAATCTTCACTTTGTTGTAGGCATCAATCCCATCAAGGATGGGCTACCACATCTCTCTTCCTTGTTGGAGTTACTAGAGGGCTTCATTTACTTTAGCCTTTGTCATCTGGATTTCTTTTTCATTGATTTCCTTTTACAAGCCAACCTAGTCCCTATAGTGATTTTTCACTCTCTCAAATTTGAGAGCTTCATTCTTCCAAGCGACAATCTTGATGGCAAACTTTTTTTGCAAGGTATGTACCTCCTCCATTGACAAATTGCGATTCTTTGTGGACAATTTCCTCAATTTAGTGTTGACCTTGGAAAGCTACTCCTACTATTGATGGATGAACTCTTGTATTTGATCTCTTTGAGCATTAACATTTCATAGGTAATGATTTTTCACAATCAATGCTTCATTCTCCTAGTGCATCTAATTCAAGTTCTTTTTGATTGAATGCATGTCAACTTCTACCACAAACTATTTGAAGATGGCCATTAGTACTTCCTCTTTAAATTTTTGAAATCATTCTTGAAGTTGTTTGATAGTTTCATCTCTTATCATTGCTGAGCTAAGGATTGTTTATTCTACAAGTTAGGCATGAAGTTCAGCAACCTCCATAGCCAAGCATTGATTTTTCTCTTAAGCTGTTTCTAGTTGCCCCTCCAAAATGATGCATCTACCCCTTACATTCAACAGTTCTGACTAGGTTACAATGTTGTTCTCTAGGAGATCGAAGATGTCCAAAGTCAGTTGCCCAATTCCTACTATTCATTCCAGCAACTATTTGTGTTGGGCTATGTTCAATTTTCTACTGATCATGCCTACAAACGTCTGCATGTCTTAGAGTGTAGATACATTTGGTACAAATGCCACAGGTACATTTAGTGCTTCAACTACCACCTTGTCACTGTCTCCTGTCCTTGGTGCTGCATGACTAAGATAGTTACCTCTTTACCTTCCTCCAACCACATTCAGAAAGTGGTAGCATTTCCATGGATTTCTAGGAATAGATGATGTGTTGCTAATGACATTGTCACCTCTCAAGCATTGGGATCCAACCTTGAAGGTAGTTGTATTCTTTGGGCAGAGAAAATGGAACCACCTTTCTCCATTTGGCTAACTATTTGGTCCACCTCATTAAGGTTACTCATTACTAGTCGATACATAGATGGATCCACCCCACTAGTTACTACTTATTTCTCTTATTTGCTCATGAGCCATTCTTGGATTTCTTAAAAATGCTCAAGGACTACGTGGGCCTTCAATGTTGTCTCCTAAGTGGATGGTGGTGGCACCAACTTCACTTCTTAAGTGGTTGTTGGCATCTTATCCTTCACGATATCTACTCATGAGGCCAAGGGAGCATGCCTAAGAGTGTCATTTGAATAGCGAACAATACCTTCCCTCTTACAAAGTCTCCTAATAAGGCACAAAAAGGGTAGGGTCTTCCTTCCATGTTTGTTCTCTTTGAAGAGCTTTCCAATCTTCAAATAAATTAGTTGTGAAAGGTTAACAGGAAATTTCCCATTTAGAGTGATGCATGCTTAAGCAAAAAGGGTAGTCACCGTACTTAGCCTCACTGTNATACTTAGCCTCACTATTGGATTGAGGTGATAGGCCACAATCTTAAAATAAATCCAATCCACCAGTGTGAGCGCACCATACTCCTTACGGTCCACCCTATAGCATCACTAGGTCCATTTCATTTTTTCCTTAGGATCACCTTTTTTTGAAATTTCTGCCAACTATGTTCAAATGTCTGGAAACCCCAATGTCTATGTAATAACTTTCATCAAATAGGACGCTTGAATGTCCTTAATTTTTACAATGGATCTTGGCCTTTGGCTATTCTAGAAGAGATAGGTCTCTCCCATGTACCATTTCCCACTGGTCATGATGATTGGCCACATGGGAGAGGTTTGCAATTGTGTTCTAACATCCTCTAGAGCTTTTTCCAAAAATGGCCCAAAGTTTATCTCTTGAAGAACTAATCTTTGGATTTCTTGAGACTTAATGATGTCTAGGCAAGCTTGAGTCAAAGTGACCTCAAGCCTTGGCATAAGTCCAGGTGCTTTTCCTTGTTGGGATTGTTCAATAGGCACTCCTTCATCTAGAATCTATGAAATAGATTCTACTTCAAGTTCCTCACGAAGAGGTCCTATTACATGGGTTACCTCTTATTATTCTTGGCCTTGTTCCTATTGGTCCCTTCTAGTTGTAGGTCAATTCTCCCATGGTTGTGAGGATTCTCCTTCCTATGGATGCTTTTGTTTGGGTGCCATCTGTAATCATAATAACACCATGGATTAACAACCATTGTGTAACCT
Organism: Gnetum montanum; assembly: GCA_015680685.1. NCBI lineage: Eukaryota > Viridiplantae > Streptophyta > Gnetopsida > Gnetales > Gnetaceae > Gnetum > Gnetum montanum. The sequence goes on from MNCI01015591.1 coordinate 45,193, forward strand.
TAAAACAATTGGGATACCTTAACTCTTAAGGATAGTTACACTTAGCTAAGTTGTGATTATGGTTGATTTAATTAACTCCATTGTTATTTTTATTTATGTATTATCATTAATAAATTATCCAAGATGTTGTTGGAAGGGTTAACTATCGAAAGAGTTGATATTTTTATGTTATTAAGGTTGCTAACCCTTGGGCAAAGTTAGAAAAAAATTTCAAAAATTTCATCAGAAACCTTAAGGTTTACGACACCCACAATAAAGATCTTACCTCTAGTAAGTGCAGGATCAAAAAATGGAGTGATTTGAATAAATAATTTGAAAGTTATGAGCTCTAAAAGGATTTGGGCTTTGAAAAATTACAAACTTTTCTTGTGTTATGAGCAAATTGCAAAAAATTCCAAAGTGTTCGATAGTATATATAGTATTTTTGCACTGCATGGATGAGGCCTTGTCAATGGGATGAGACCTCATTGACATGGTTAGCTACATCGATGAGGCCTCATCAATAGGACAGGTGTTGACATAGATATCAACCATCATTGACTTTGGTCAAACTTTCAAACTACAAATAAGTTTTTAATGAAATTGGGGTTAAATGAAAGCTTAGAAGACCAAGAATAGTATAAAATCATAAGAAGAGGGTGTTGAAGTTCATAAACTTGAAAAAATGGAGGCAAATTAATTTAATAGATGAATGCAATAAAATATTAAGCAGTGCTGAGTGGTTTACACAATGGAAAATATGAAATATAGGATTGTAGCAATGTCAAAGGTAAGAAACCTTAACTAATCAAGACAAAAGCCATGCAAGTGGGTCCTCCCCATAGCAAGCTCATGCCCATTTTGCCCTTGCATAACCTCAACAACCCCATAGTTGACTTAATGATCATGACAAGTTAAGGACCAACTTGAAAGAATCCACTTAAAAATCCCAATACATCAAACTAAGACATAGAGCATAACATAGAACCCAATAGTAAGGTAAATTATGGCAACATGGATGGATGATAGAAAAGGTGGAATGGAGTTCCAAATTGAGGTCATAAGAAGTCCCTTGTGGAATTTGTGGTTAAAATGACCCAAGAAGTTCCATCCTTAGTCTAGACCAAAATCATCCATTTTTAGTGACTTCACATTGCCACTCTAAGATTGATCTACCCACTCAAGACACAAGAGTGCTTCCACAAAACAACCACCATTCCATAAAGAGGAAAGAGAGGAGTAGAGAGAAAGAGAGAGAGAGAGAGAGAGAGAGCCTTAGTTAGAGGAAACTTTCAGGCATAGGTGCATGTCTTTGAAGTTCGATAAGCAGTGCTTGTAGCCCTTTTATTTGTCCAAGGGATGTGCTTTGAATTCCCATAGGGTTTTTTTTTTTAAATACGAACCACATCACGCAAGGACTTATTCATGTCAAAGGGGTGTGCTTTGAGTTCCCATAGTTTTTTTTTTTTCTTTCGAAATGGGAACCACATCATGCAATGATGTTATTTTGACTTCCTTCAGTGGATGGTATGATATAGTAAGAAGTCCATAAAAAACACTCAAGCAAGAAGAAGAGTACAAATAGTATTCAGTCCCCTTGAAGTCACACCCTTTTTAAAATTCTGGATCCTTCCTAATTCTAGAACTACCTAGGTCACTAATTTATTAACAGTTTCTTTAATGAAAAGGGACCTGAAATTCCCAGAACAAGGAAAATCATAGAGTTCATTGGATGGGTGAATAGCATAGACTCACTGCTTGTTCCATGAAAAATAAATCATGTCAAAGTCATCAAACATCAAAATTCAAAAATATAAACCAGACATCAACAATCACACATTAAGCACAAACCATCATTAGTAAACAGCAACAATAGCATTATGTCCTATGATAATAAAGTAGATTTATTAGCAAAAATGAAAAAATACCACACTTAAACAAAAAGAAACAAAATAAAGTAAAATATATAAGAAAGTGTAAAATAATCAAGAAAGTTAAAAGGTACTAAAAATGATATAAAATTAGAAAAATTTAAAAATCAAAAATTTGTAAAATCAAAAATGTGAAAAACAAGAAGGTAGAAAAACTAAGAGGCCATGATAATGGTCAACACAAATGGCTATCTCCCCCACGATTGAGTTGGAGGGAGGAGATTTGAAAAATAGAACATGGTTGTCCATCTATTGAGGCAGTAATTACACTAGCTAGTCTTAGTTCTAGGAAAGGTTTGATTTGCTGAATATTAACCAACTGCTTTTTATTTGTGCTATCAAGTTTGTAAATTATTATGGCCCCAGAGGAAAAGGTTTGAACAATTATATAAGGTCCCTCCCACAATGTTTGGAATTTTGTCTTTTGGGGTACATGTGTGGGGTTCCAATAAAGAACCTTATCCTTGGGTTGAAGTTTTACTTTCCTAATTCTAAGGTAATGAAATTGATTACTAAATACCTTGTTCACCTCATTCAAGGATAGGACCACTAAGAAATTCTCATCTAGCACGTTCAGATTGATCAATATTTCCTTTTGTGCTAAACTTAGGTAAAGGTTTAGATTACAAGTCATTGAGAGTGAACAAAGCTCAAATTGAATTGGAAGCATTGGAAGTTTCCCATACACTAACTCATAGGAATAATATCTAATAGGAAGTTTCCAAGTTGAATGATAAGCCAAGAGAGCATCGTTAAGTTTTGTACTCTAGTCCTTCCTATAGTTGCTAATGGTTCACGTTAGTATTTTTATAATCTCCTGATTGGTT
>MNCI01015592.1:0-10569 GCA_015680685.1 Gnetum montanum
GAAGTAGTTGAACTCTTACAATTTTATTTCATGAATTGTAATAATTAATAAGTGCCCATAATGTGTATCTAAGTTAATTCTCTAGAGGCATTATTCCAATAGTTATGCCTAGATGTACCCATGAACAATCATAAATACCAAGATTGATTTCTTTACATTGTAGCACTTTGGTTTATAATATATTTTACACTTTTTGCATTTTACTTTTATTGCAAATTAATAGTTAATTTTCTATAATGTTTTTATTACATTAATAAAAGTAGAATGAGTACACCAATACCTTAAAAGCTAACTGCAGTTGACTTAGTTGCTCAACCACTAATCTACTTGGTTCATCCATTAGTGAATTAATCTAGTTTCCCAAAACCTAATGTGTGAATCCAAAAGCGTGACTAGAGGTTGACAAATTAAATGTTCATCATCATAGCACTTTACTTTTACTTGCACTAATTGTTAACTTTAATTTAAATTAATTTCTATTTTTAGTAAATATGGATCAAACATCATGGATCATATGCTTTGATTACATTTAACCATATGTTAACAATGAGGTGTTAGCCTACTGGTAAGACACTTGATTTTGAATCTCCAAGTCATGGGTTTGATTCCAATGGATAATGTTGAGTTATATAAAGTTCTACTTGGACTGTAAATCATGGGGTGTATCTAGTTTAAATTATTTCAGGTTCTAACACCCCACATTTAACCATATGTTACACATCCACCACAAATGATATCATGAAAATAGTTGTTTGCATTCTTCTTATATTATTCCTAGACATTTGCCTATTTTATCCATCGATTATGACCAAGGCATACTTGTCATACTCATGGCTCATTAATATTAATAATCTACAAGTAAAATGCTAGTAATAGATGGCTTAAGTGGTTAGCTCATTTTGTTGTCACACAAAAAGTTGTCATTTCAAGTCACATTTGAGGCACTATTATATCCGTCTATCCTATTTGCTATAATACTTTGATTTGTACAACTTAGTGCAAATGATGTTATTAAATAACAATATTAGGAAAACACTTATCTTAAATAACTCTATAGAGGTTCAATAAGGTTAGAGGTTTTCTTGTATTTATTTTAATATTTGCTAATGTTGTCGCCATAATAGAAAAAACTAAAGCTCAAATAATGGAAAAAATTCTTGTTCTGTGTTGTCTTAAGGATGGAAACCAATGTAATCAACATTAAAATATGGATAATGATAGCAAGCATTAGCAAGATTGTATTTAGCGACTTCATTCTCACATAGGTATTTCTGGCAAGATTGTATTTTTCAAAGGGTCTCAGATACTATGCATGCTATTTACATTGTTCTCAACTAGTATGGAAGAGAAAAAATTTGAGTGTAAAATAACATTTAAAACAATATGCATTCAACAACTAGTCTTGTTATACTGTTATCAAGCTTAGGACTAATAGATCAGAATTTTTTTTATTGCAGAAATTAAAAGTTAATGTTCTTATTTGATATGATATGATGTTACTAAAATTAAGGAAGCTTACTTCCCATCAAACTTGCAATTCTTTATTAATGTATCTAAATTTACCTTGTTAAGCATAGACTACACCTATCCATTGTAATTTATAACTTTGGTAATGAAAAATGATGATTGGGTGAGAGAAAAAGCGGCTTCAAAAGTAGATCATTTAAAATCTAAATTTAAGAGCCAATAAACTTATAAGAATAATGCAGAAATAAAGTAGATCATTTAAAATCTAAATTTAAGAGCCAATAAACTTATAAGAATAATGCAGAAATAGACAACTATAAAAAAGCAATTTTAGTTCTGTCAAATTTTGAAGAGGATGTTTAAAACAAAACAAAAAAACCTGGTAATCTCACCACTTTTTAATTACGTCAAGACGGTGGATTAATCTGCCTAGACATCAACACATGTAAATTCTGTATAGAGAAAATAAATGCCTTTTTTAATTTATTAAAATTTAACTATAATATTTTTCGGATTGACTTTCTGCAATTCTCTCGACTATAATTATTATCCTCGGGTAACTTCTTAACCCGGTTAAAAATAAGCGTTGCCCGTGTTATACATACCCTGGAATCTCTAACAACGACGTAGTAAAGCGTTTTTCATTTCCATTATTTTTACATGGAAATTTCAAATTATTTTCTCACATGTAAGGGCTTCGAAGACGTGGAATTTTAAGGGTAATATAAGAGGTCTCCCTGCAATTTTTCGTACAAATTCCAACATTGCTGTGTTATACTGCAAGTTGGGCAAAAAACAATCAAGAAAGTTGTCAAGAATAAAAATTAAGCCTGCGAACTCTAATCTCATAATCTCATAATCTGTATTCGTCTGCTCACCGTCGTCACCATCACTGTCTATCGAAAAATATCTGTTATCCGTCAAATTTCAGGCTCTGAAATTTTTGCAGTTAATTTTGCAAGGAATCCCTTCAACACGTGAATTACCTTCTGCAAAGAAGAATCGTCATGGTCACGTTAGGTGCAGAGAAGAACAGGAATTACCTTCTGCAGAGAAGAATCGTCATGGTCACGTTAGGTGCAGAGAAGAACAGGAACAGTGCCATAAATAGTAATCCAGCGCACCTGCACCAGCATGTCATAGACAACACCATGTGCAGTGGTTAAAAGTTTGTGAGGAAAATTGAATTATCTTAAAACAGTCCATTCTTTTTGTTCAATCGTGATAAAGATAAATTTGGTCACGAGATTTTTAAAATACTTCCACCGTTAGCCTCAAGGCTGTCGGTGATATGAAGGATGATCCTCTGGATCATTAGTTCCACAATCTTCCAAGCTGCCAATTGATTGACAAACTTCATCCCATTACAAAGGATCGTTATTTAGAGATTCAATGCTTATTTAAAGATTCAATGCTCATTTCATCAAAGCTGATCCAAAAATGGTGGATGGATGAAAGAAAGCTTAACCTCTTTTGCACTGGGATTTAATCTTCGTCTTACTGCTTAAGAAACAAGCATCGTACTATCACTTCAAAGAAACAAGCATCTTACTATCACTTCAAATGATAGCCCTTAAACATAATCCGACCATGTATTTACATGTGTATGTGTCAACTTCTCCAATAAATAAGTGCAGACATCGAAGATTCAGGATAAGCTCCACTGTTATTAAATGCAAACCCAGTCCAGACTACATAATTGCAATGAGGATTCTCTCAAGGATATCAAGGATTCTGGAATTCTTCCTCCAAGAGATTAGGACTGAAGGAGACATTGAATGTCAGGTTTTAAATACAAAGCATTCTTTTAATTTCAAACATCCCTGATTAAAATCTCAGAAGAAAAACGAAGTTGATGCATTAGGAATTCTCGGCCTGCCATTTTTGCAAATTATACACCCACACCGTACATCGACAAGCAGCTATTCTTTCATTATAGTCTTTTCACAAGAGAGGATAATGCAATAATAGCATTCGGTATTCTCAATTTCAAATAAAATTTTACCACATCCATGATAGACAATTACAATGCAACATTGGAAAAAAGAATGCAATGGCACCAACCAACCAACAGCTGTTAAAAATTTATTTCAGGATCTTCCTATTAACAACAGCTCAGTCTAAGTAATAGAGATTTCTGCATTGTTCAAAGACCTGTTAACAATAGATAAAACAAAATATACTTTTATGAATGGACAATAAATAACTTTGTAGAAATAAAATACTTGCATCCATTGATAAGAATTTGCAGAAGCAAAAACTGAAACATAACAACCGGAGAGAACAGTAAAGCTATTATGATTTTTATGGATGGTAAAAGAAAGTAGCACAGTGGAAGCTTAAATGCTCTTTAAACACAAAATACAGTTGAAAAGCCTTTACAAGTTGAACTATGCTCAAAGTGAACTTTATTGAAGATCTTCTTGCCTATTCCTCTTGCTGCAACTGAATTGGATCTTATTTTCATCTGATTTGATTCACCTTGCTGGCATAGGCAAATCACATTTTATAGGCTAACCAAGGGACTCCAACAATCTTGAATGAAGTGGCACTAGTGCTTCCCTCCATCATGGAAGCATTAATGCTCCATAACTAGAGTAGTGTTAAATTGCCGTAACTGTAACAAAAGCAATAATGCTCCATACCTGAGTAGTGTTTGTTGCTACGTAAATTTTGGACACAAAAACACCTGAAAAAATTGTTTAAAGAGACTATTGCCTAGGGTGCCTCTCATATGGGTATGGAAATCCAAAAATTGTCTCAACTGGAAAGGAAATGTGGCTTTTCATAAAATGTTCAAAATGCCACTAAATTAAATGATTTTAATGTGTAATTAGAAATGGAAGTCCAAAACAACTTGACATGGAGCTAGCTATTCACTTTAAAATCTCAACAAGGACACTTGGACATTAAAAGTAAAAACATAAAACAGTTAACAACTTGAACAAGATTAATCTGAGTTCTGAAGAAAAATAGGCTCTGTATTTAATCCACACCACATAGACCACAGTTCAGTTGTAGAAATTTAAAATAATAGAATGAAACAATGACTTAGCTCAAAAACGAGCACAAATGGAACAACTTCGGGTGCAACCTTGTCTATAAGTGTTTGCAAAAAGCACAGCTCTGCTGACAAAGCTTGCAACCTTTGGCTGACAAGCACAAATGGATGTCTGTAGTTGGAATCCATATTGATTGGAGGCAATGTATGAGCTCTAATGCAAATACAAACATGAGAAAAAACTTCAAAAAGCATCATAAATTATAACCACAAGCATTGGCATAGCATCTGAATTCTGCAATTTTATGAGTGCATTATACTTGGTTTTTGCAACTTCAAGCTTGAGCAAGGTTTCTAGCAATAGCTCAATTGCTTCTAGCACAAGCTTGACACCCATGTTTGATGGAGATATAATCTACTTGAGTTGATAATGATGATAAAGTTCCAAAACTAGCATAAACATCATACTCCATTATCAAAGTTGTTATCTTCAACCTTCCCGCTTTGCTTCACAACTTTGTGTCAAAAATTTTCAGTTTTGAAAGTACCTGTCTAATGTTTGGCCCAACATCATTTGAACTAAGCTAAAAAGGTTAAAAGAGGTAATGTCAATAGCAAAGTGCGAAAGTTCTTATTAATCATCCTATGATCAAAAAGCTTCAGACCATGAAAGGACCTGGTAATTTATCATTTGGGGGAGACCAATCTATCAGCTCTCAACGAATGTAACCAACATATATCACATATATGGTATTTAATCTAATTTATCTTTTTCTTAACTTCATTCATACATAAACAATAATATTAGTTTAAACTCAAAGCAATGATTTAAGGACATGATACTTTAGAAAAATTTAATCACATAAAATTTTTTCATGTAGCCACTATGATAATTTAGAAAAACTTGACTGTGTTAGATTGGTATACCCCTTTAGAACACAAACCAAGTAAACAATGCCTCACTAATGTTCTTTAGAATGTTTTTATATAGTAAACCGTAATCATAAACAACAAAGCTTTTATCAACCGTAGTATAATTTCAAGCCTCTTTACTAATGTCCACATTTATCGAAAAACTCTGTTAAAAAAACTTCACACCTTTTTGTTCAAGAGAAGGTCCACCTAAGACGCTGAGACTTTGATGACTTTACATCTTGGTACTAGTTGTACTCTGTCAACCTTGGCATTAACTGATCATTACCATTTCAAGATTTGTTGAAATTTTGATTTGTCACAAATATTTCTTGGGCAAACTAAACAAATCCTATACCCATGGCAATGGAAATTGTAGTGCAAAGTAGTCTAAGTGCAGTGCCTACAATGAAAATGCTTTATGCTTTGCTCAATGATGCATCAAATTTGAGTGCACTTGAAAATGTTCCATTGCAGTTCAAAGCATAAATAAGAAAGGATCCAACTGGCCTTGAAGCCACTCTATCTCACATGGAATCTTCATGGACTTGGCTGGAGTGAAGGGATCCAACAAGCATTCCATGCAATAAAAAGAATCCAAGGCAAGGGAGCCTATGACACAGATCCAATAGCTATCAAGATCTAATCAAATTTTATTTTCTACTTTTATTAGAGAAACTTCATAAGCCAGACCCATTTTATTGGAATAAGGTTAGGATGATGATGATGATATTACAGAAATGTAAAGAACTTTAGTTTTGTATTGTATTTGTCTTTGTGCCTCCAATCTATGTTTCTATTGCACCCATAATGCATCTCATCTTGTTAACAAGGTGATGGCAAAAATTTACATGACTCAATGCAATCAAGTTTCAAAATGAAATTAAGAAATCGGTTGTGGGTGAGTGGTAAACTTATTATTTTGATCCAAAGGTCAACTACCAATGAAGGGCCTTATTTTCTAAGGTTAAATTATATTTTATATTGGAAAAAAACTCCATGAAAGGATTTTAAAACCAATGTGGCTTGATAGATCTAAGTACTAAATAAATGTAAGTAAAAATTCAGTTTTAGTTTAGGTTTCATTTTCATAACCCTTTACAAAGTCTTTGTTTTAATTTCATAACCCTTTGAAGCCCTTGTTATTCATAGGCCTTGTCCTGTGATACTACATTATATTTCTTATTAGAAAAAGAATTTCATGAAAGGAATTCTAAAACTGGTGTAGTTTGATGGATCCAAAAGTCCTCAATGAATATAAGCAAAAATTCAGTTTTGGTTTAAGTTTCCTAAAACTTTTGTAGAGCCCTTGTTCTTCCTGACTAAACGATAGAGAATGTAAAGTTAAATAATATTTTCTTAAATTGTTTAATCTAATATTACACATGATTTCAATTTTTATGAAGGGAAACGATTCTCTCCAGTCAAAGTATAATATATATTATAAATACATAGCTAAACTAGTTGGGATAACTGACAGGAAAATAAACGCATATGAAATATAAGCAAGAAATTATTCTTAATTAAGGTTACACTGCACGTACTTAGTTCCTCTTGTTTACTCTTTACCTTTTGTAACCATTTCAAAACCTAAGGTATTTTCTGAAAAAATTACGTTGGCTTTTTAAACCCCTTTTAATGACTTTCAAATAGTTTTTTACATTAATAAAATTTTAATTTTACCCATTAAAAATCATAATTTTTATATGCAGTGTTTCTTGGAAACTTTTGGCTCTTGCATTACATCAAAAAAGAATGACTTTTACAAGATTCCATGGTTGATAACTCATCTCCCACAAATAAAATACGGGTCTGTCTTTTCCTTTCTCTTTATAGAAAAACAATTTCAAAGTGTGCATCTCAAGATCACAAGCTAGATGGAATGCTATTGGAAAAATCCATGAATTAGAATTTTGCAAATTGAATCAAAAGTTTTTAAAATTAGTCTTAGAATTTTTATGTAATTACAAAGTTGGCATTTTGAAATATCAAATAGAGGTGTATATACAATAGTACAATAATTACTACTGCACAACTATAGTTCAAAGATTGTTGAAGTGAAGGTACCCCCTGGTATTTACTATTTATTTTGTTTTGTCTCTTTTCAAGTAAATGCGTTGAAATTGTTAAAAAATTCTTGATAAAAGGTTTCTGGTAGGTTTTTCTTGCTGAAAATGATTCATGACTCTTGTACAAGTTCAAATGTTGGATACTGAAGGTGACCCTCAAGCCAATTCTCGTTCATTACTATTTTAATATTTTTATTCTTGTAAAATAGAGCTATAACTTGTTACTATTTTTGTTCTTGAAAAATAGAGTTGCAACTCACTTCTTGTTTTGCCGTTCTTTTTATTTTTTTCAAATGTTACAGTAAAATTAAAACATTTGGAGCATTCTAAGAATTTTCACTGATGCAAAATTGAAAAGATTTTTCAAATAAAAATATACATTTTTGACTTTTGAAATTTTATTGCCAAACGAAAATACACAAATATACAATTACTTTTGGTTTTGATGGCACCTTTCATAATAATCATCTAGTACATATGCTAATGTACATAACGTCATGGAAAACAAACAATTGTGTGGCACATGGACTTTAATTAATCTTGCTATCATACCAATTGCAGTCAAAACTCTACCAATTGCAGACAAACATACCTGAAATTATCTTAAGAGTTCTTGATTTTATGTATTTTTCCTTTCCCCTCTCCGCACTGTTTTCGTATTATGTAACAAGACTACACATGTTTACTACAAAGTACACATCAAAAATGATTAGAGTTGTTGCTTTTGGGTAAAGCAAATTAAAAAACAGACAGACAAACAAAAATTGCTTTCTAGGAACAGAGAAATCATTGATTTTAGGCTTTTAGCCCTGTAGAAACTATGACTGCACCTGGTTACTGAAACATCAGTCATGTGGATTATGAGATATGAAGAAAAACAAATTCTTTCTTCCAATTGATGTTAGATTTTTTATGGTTTGATTATTATCAAGAATCAGTCTAGACCAACCTTTAAATATTCTGATATTTGGTTAACAATTGAAATGGGTTTTTGACAAATACTTTGCTCTATGGGGGATTCACCAAAAACCATGTTTTCAAATGGGCCAAGACACATGATTCTGTTTGTTTCCTGTTTTTTTCTGAAATGGTTGCTCAGTTTGTTAAGTCACATGAACCATGGATGAAGTGGACCTCTACAGAAATTGGATAGGGGTTCAAAAGGCAGCCGGTGGCTTACACTTTCTTTCTTATATAAACTCATGTAGACATTAGAAGAAGTCTCAAGTCATACAACATTGGACTCTTGAAAATGGACAAAGATTCGGAGAAAGAGACTCTGTTAGAGGCAACTGTTAGAACAAAAGTTAATAGAGGATCTTTATGTTTGAAGCAAAGTTGGTGTGTTTTAGGTAATGAGGTTAAGAAGTAGCTGGTGATGGCAATTCCCATGATTGGGATGAATATGTTGCAGAGTTCTTTGCAACTCGTCTCTCTCATAATTGTGGGACATCTCATGAGCTCTCACTTTCTAGTGCTTCTCTTGCTACATCATTTGCCAACGTTACCATCTTCAGTCTCCTAGTACGCTTCTTCGTCTCTTTTCCTGCAATTTTCCTTGTATTTGGTTTAAATATACATATAGATATATATAATTATTAAAGTTATGATTTCTGGCAAATATGTTATATGAAACAATAAAGCCTATAAAGGAAAATAATTTACTGCAGCTAAATTTGAAATATCAATCTAGACCTATTTTTGTTAAGGAAGATGATTACAAGGTTTATGGCTTATTTAATTTGGTGTAGTACTTCATTATGCAATAATGACCATGTTAGGTCACTACACCTATTTATGGATATGTTTTTTTTTCCCTTTGTTGTTCTGTTCTGTTCTATTTTAATACATCTCTGGACCGATACTGGCCACCTTAAAGATACTTATATTTATAAAAGTACATAAAAAGATTATTTTATTTATAGAAGAACAAATGAAAGAACATATAAACCACCATCTGCATTCAATTTTAAAATATGTAGCTAAACAACATTATTCAAGTTATAATTCCTTCAAATATAAATGTGTTTGATTCTTCTAAACTCCTTTAACAGGGAAATTGGGCCATGTGTTTAATCCTGCGGCTTAATGGTTAAGACATTGGTATGAAGAGTTCTTGTGCTATCATCTATAGCTCTTGGAATTAAATAACTGAAACAGTAAAATCAGTTCATCATAAACATTTGTATTTGATGCATAGATGTTGGTAAAATCAAGTCATAAGCATCATCTTATATTGTAACCTTACTGGTAAACTAAATTAGGAGCTATATGAGTTTTGTTAATTTTCTTATATTATCTACAATAGATAACATTACATAAAAATAAACTGCTGGATGAGGTCAATAAATTTGTGGTGATTTTTTTCTTTTTTTTTCTTTTCTTTTGGGAACAATGTGAAATGGCTTGTGCTTTAGAAACTCTATGTGATCAAGCATTTGGAACAAAGCAATCCTGTTTCGTTGGCATTCTAATACAGAGAGCAATGATCATCCTATTTTGTACATGCATGCCATTATCCATAATGTGGGTATTCATAAGACACATTCTATTAGCCTTTGGTTAGGATCGCTCAATAGCTTTTGAAGCAAGGGAGTATGCTAAGTGGCTGATTCCAGGCTTGATTGCTTATGCATTTCTTCAGCCATTGATGAAGTTTCTGCAAACACAGAGCATTGTCATGCCAATGATGCTTAGTTCTGCACTGGCCTTGGTTGTCCATGCACCCTTGTGTTGGTACTTGGTTTTCAAGATTGGGTTAGGAACTAAATGTGCTACACTGTCTATGGCCTTTTCCAGCTAGTTAAATGTTACAATCCTATCATGCTATATTAGGTTTTCTACTACCTGCAGAAAAACAAAAGCTCCAATCTCAAAGGAGGCTCTGTATGATATCAACAACTTTCTTATGCTTGCTGCCCCTTCCACATTGTTGTTATGGTAGGAAAACAGTTGAAAATTTCTTCTCTACAACCATCTTATCTTGATGTTGATGAAAAATTTTGTTCTTGATTTAAATATAAAAAAAAAAGTATAAACTCATCTTCTATTACTACTGGTAATAGTTTTAGGTGGACTATTAATCTATTATATATTCACAATAAAAACTTTCTTCAATAT
>MNCI01015593.1:7086-31083 GCA_015680685.1 Gnetum montanum
CCCGCCTATGTGGCTTACAAGAACCAACATGTTGCCAAACAAAAGGCAATAACGGAAACTGTGGCCGCAAGCACAAAAACAACTAACACTAGTACCAACCCGCCTGCAACAACAGGGGCCACCTTAAGGTCCAATTTTCAATGCAAGGATCACTCTAAGTACACATCACTACCTTCGTGACCTTCGGAACTACTAGAGCACCTCCTTAAGGCCGGGAAAATCTAATACAAACACGTAGCGGAGACTGCTCACCGCTGACATGATAGGTACTGCAAACTACTGAGGAATCCCACCTTAGCAGCACCAAATGAGCCCCCAGTTCCACGACACTTCAAGCTAGACCAATTCTGTCATTACCACCAGATGTCTGGTCACAATACCGACACCTGTCGTGCGTTAAAGGATGATCTACAAGCAATGATAGAACGGGGCCAACTGAACATCAACGCCCTGAATCAACCACGGACAAATGATGCCCCCTATGTCATAAAGTCCATTAGCATAGATAGTGAGCCTAAACCTGTGCAGCAACCTTTTGTGATTCGTGTACCTCCCAACAAGGCAACAATCCCATCCACCTCCATGGGCAAGGGGCCTCCCATTGTCATCAAGGTGCCACCTAGAGCACCGACGACACCTTTCGTGGTCAAAGTACCACCGCCTCAGACGTCCGCTAAGACGTTAAACTGGCAAGATTCAACGCAATCTTGAGCACCGAAAACACCCTTTGTGGTCAAAGTACTACGAAAAACGTCCGCTAAGACATGAAACTGGCACAATTCACCAACGACAACTATAAAGAAACCTTTCGTTATCAAGGTGCCACAATAGGCTAGTCAAACAACAACAACACCTCCTAAACTACCATTTGTCATAAAGGTGCCACCACGCAATGGCCCCTCACCTACCCAGAGCCCAACCATAGGAAACGTCTCAATCTCTCCTCCCTCAAGAGTCAACCTTGCCAACAACAGGGATAAGCCTACCAAATGGCAGCAGAAGAGGAAAAACGAGCAACGAACAATACTCGCAGCTGAAACAAAGGACACACCTAGTATACAACAACTAAAAACTGGGGGCCCTGCCCCTAATCCCAAACAAACCAGGCCTAAGCCCTCAACCCACACAGAGGCAACCAACACAACGACAGATAACACGGACTTTATAGCTACACTGGCCTAGGTGAAACAAACGCTCAAACAAAAGAATACAACCATGAGCTTGTACGATTTGGTCATGACATCATCAGCTCATCGCGATGCCTTAGCGCAAACGTTAGCATCCATTCCTGTTACAGAGGACATCCCTGCTAACATGGAATCCATCCGTACAACGATTTCACAACACACACCACAAGGATTGGGTTCAAACACCTTAGCCTTTCGTGATGATGCAGTTAAACGTAATCCTGAACGAGGGGATGTCACAACAACTCCATTATCGATTAGTGTACGTGTTGGGAAATGTACCATTCGCAGAGTGCACATTGATGATGGCACGACAACAAACGTAGTTCTATACTCTGTCATCAACAAACTAGGCATGGAAGATGAGATCATGCCAACAAAAACCATGTGTTTAAAATCTTTTAATGGATCATGTGTCACAGTTAAGGGCAAAATCAACTTAGCCTTTGTGGCAGGTGAACAATTCCCCACTAGCACAGAATTCACTGTCATAGAAGAGATGCCCAGTTTCAACATGATTCTTGGTAGACCTTGGCTAGCACAACAACGAGTCGTTTCCTCATCGATACATCAAGAAATCTGCCTTCCATATGAAGGCGGACAAGTCATTATATATGGAGACAACACTCCTTTTCAAGCTGACCACAACATAGACATGTCACAGGTCTTAAAAGAGGAGCCTCTTGAAGCAACACCCATAATAACAAACACAACACCTAGAGCTAAAATGCCCGAACAAGGGGCAAAAACTGAAAGCCTCCTAGAGCAAACTAGCACGCCTCCTAGACCATGTCTGACTAAGAAACAACTGCATAATCAAGACTCCCCTACGGCTAAAGACACGTCTAACCTCCGCCCACTCCTCACCTTTGTTCGTTGTGCATCCGTCACCTTAGTTTGCATTGTACTAGCTTACGCGCTTGCATGCGGCCCGAAAAGGCCTTAAACTACCACCTTTTCACATTATTTTCCATTCACTTGTGCATTTCGATTCATGTTTTCTACAGTGGCTATTTAACATCATTTTCTCTAGTTGCTTTTGTTTATAGGATCACATAGATGCACATGCATGCATCCACACTCCGTCCTGGCATCATGACGATAAACTGATATCACAGCTCGTCCTCGCATCATGACGATAAACTGATACCATGGAACATCCGCAATGACAATAAACTAGCACCCATCCAGTATGACATTAAACTGCCATAGTTTCATTCATCAAAGTCCACTAAGACTATAAACTAGCGTGCCTCTTCATAGTCCGCCACGACTATAAACTAGCATGGTACCGTCCACTACGACGATAAACTGGCAACGTCCAACGGGTTATGACGTAAAACTAACCCACGATAGTCCGCTAAGACTATAAACTGGCAAGATCATTTCTGGCACATTCATCTACGGCTGTAATTCATGACATTTCTTCATCAATGCCTGCTGCATCATTCATCACACCAGATCTGACAGCACTATTGCTGCTCATTTTGTTTGCCTTAAGTTTCACATGGGGCCTCCATTGGCATCAGTCACATTCATGTCTGAAGTGTTCACTAACTCATTTACTTGTGGTTTTCTTGTCTTCTTCAAGTTGTGTTTGCAGGATGACACCCAGTGGTGCTTGTACATCGATACACTTCATCACGGTGACAAGGTGCCACATTGTTTCTAACGCACACAACCAGGTTAATCAATCTGTTCACTAGTACATTCCCCATTCGCAATACATTGTCCATTCCCCCAACACTCTTGTTCCCTTTCCTACCCAGTTACAGTTCCCAGTACACCCCAAAACTTGGAGCACACTATTACATGCTGTGGCACTCTCAAGCAACTGCAACACACAATATGGCAAATGAACATGAGCGCAAAAAAAAAGAAATTGAAAGAAAACTTTTGTCGAAAAAAGAAGAAAAAAATGAAACAAAAGAAAAAAAAAAGAAAAAGAAAGAAAAAGATAAAAGCAAAGAGCAAAGAGCAAAATGAACCACAAGACCCTTGGCACGTCCCATAAGCCTCAGGCGGGAAGGCAGTTGTCTTGGAAACAAACACTCATGTCTCAAAGCTCAAGTAACATCTCATTGCGTAGCTTTGGCTCTCCACCAACAGGTTTTCTTTAACACCAAACAAAGGGCCTGTTCCTCCAGAGAACGTAACCCACCATCACATGGCCAACAAGTCCTCTTAAACACTAAACAAGAGTCTTGTTCCGCCAAAGGATGCACATCTCATGCCTTGATTCTGAGTCTGCTAAAAAATGGCTATTGTCAAGGATCAGCATGAACCGTATACACACCAGAGCATCCCCTTTACTATGCATAATCCCTTGATCACGTCCCAAGCCCAACAATTTTCATTTTCCTATCCAGCTACAAACTTCATTTCCCCAATCCCATGTACTACTGAACAAAGTGCGATGACATCAGGCCAAGCGCTAAAGGATAATGTTTGCACCTTGTTTGCTTGTGGTGTTTTGTACTTCTTTGTTGACGCCTCTCGGCTCAATTCCTCCAGAAATCAACAAAAAGGGGCCAATGAAACACCACAAAAAATTTTGGCTAACACTTGTAGATAGAAATTAAGCTAAGTCATGTTGGTCCTCAGCATGACCAAGCTTGAAAGCCTCAAAAATAGCATCAAACAAAGTCAAAGCAAGCAAGTAAAAGTTCCCTGGGACTCACAGAAGGCTACGATGACATCTGGCATCAAACTTGGTGAATCTTGAGCTCAAAATACTTGGTTTTCACTAAGTATGCATCCTGTACATTGGCCTATACACGCCCAGCGTATAGCCCAGCGTACAGCAACTTTCGGGCCCCAGAAATGAGTATACATTGTGCTACACACTAAGCGTATATGCTGCTACAGTGTCATAGCGTAAGCTACAGTGTCACAGCAGAAGTTACAGTGTTCCAGCGTAACTACTACAGTGTTCCAGCGTAAATGCTACAGTGTTCCAGCGTAACTGCTACAGTGTTACAGCGTATACGCCCACCCCACAGCGTATACACCCCGGCGTATACGCCAGCAAATGTAACACTTGTAAATTAAATCCGGCCTAATGTAGCGTATACGCCCAGCGTATACGCCCACGTGTCTCCCAACCTGAATTCCCCAGTAAAACCCGTCTATAAAAGGCCCAGTTTTCCATGAAACCAGGGGTCAGAGGGCGGTTGGCAAAAAAAGACTCCCAAAGGAGACAAGAGCCATTTACGCTGCAGACCAGAGCTCAAAAACCCTCTTACGCTGGAGAGCCCAGTACGCTGTACACACAGTCTCTACGCTCCGCCTGCCTTGCGAACCAGCTGAGTCATTCCTGCACACGCCGAGGCCTTTCGTCCACCTTGTGTCAAAGCCACAACTGCATTTGGACCGGTGCACTTTGTAATCAATTCTAAATACAAAACAGTTTACATTTTGCTCAGATTTATTGCAGTTTTCTTTGTTTTTCAGTTTACGTTTACAGGCTCATTTACATTATCGTTCTTTTTTACGGTTTACATTTAACGTGCATTGTTTACGTATAACCCAACGTGTTGTAGCGGCAAACGTTGTGGAAGTCCTTGTTTGATCCGCGTGCAGACCATTCAAGGCACTCTACGTTCATTTGTTCCAGCTTGCCCTCAAGCAGAGGCAGGGTCGACTGTGCTTGTTTGTAGATCTGTCGGTGCTCGTAACGTTCCAGCCTTGCACCGATGATTTCGGTCGGTACAGTCTTGTCTTGAGCTTGGGCTCCATTGTGAGTAATTGAGGATTAAGAGAGGACAAGTGAGACCTTTAAGATCTTTTGAAGAGTTGTGAGTTAAGCTTGGCTCCTCATCTTTGATGTATTTTGAGAATTATCTTAATATAAGAAAGCTAAACTTCATTTTATTGTATCATTATTATTTTCTAAGCTATACCTTCTTGGAAGTTGCGGGTTGGGTCCTATTGGGGTATATTGATGTGCAACACCCTTGCACTAGATTGGTATCAGAGCCAAGGTTTGCAGGTTTCCAAACTTCTATTTTGAAGCTTGGAATTTTCTTTGAATGAAAGGAACACTATTGTAGATATTTGTGTATCTACTTTTGGATATCATTCTTGTTGCTTTAGGTATGAGTTTGATGAGGACATCACCCAACCAATGTCTAAACCTCAATATGTTTGTGCATAGATGTTTGTGTGTTGTTGTGTTTGTCTTTTAATGTTGTTTTGTTGATGATGATCTTAGGGTATTTTGACATGTTTAGGAGTGTCTTGGGTCTAGTTTGATGACTTTAGAGTGTTCTAGGGGCTATGGGAACTTGTTTGAAGGTGTCTAGAGGTTCCATGCCTTGAAACAAGCATCTTTGTATTTTGGCCTTGCACAAGATACGTCTCATCTACAAAGGAGACATCTCATTTGTAAGCAAGATGTCTCATCTACACTATAGATGTCTCTACTAAGACGTCCCACATGATTTGAAGATGTCTACTCTACGACCTCTACACTTGAGAGAGACATATCCTGTTTCTCGAAACATCTTCCATGGATTTTAACAAACATTAAATTGAATGATAAATTCAAGGGAAGATGAAGAGACCGGGGAAAGGTATAAATAGATCTCTTAGGCATTCAATTTGATTAGGAGATTCAAAAGAAAGTCTAGGAAGAGAGAGGTGACTAAGAGAAGAGTAGAGAGAGAAGAGTCTTGGCAAGGTGCCTTGATCATCATCCTTTTGAGTGTGTGAGAGTTGGATTGAATCTCTTGTCTATCCTTAGGAATTATGCTTTCTTTCATATGTAAATTCTTCATATGAGCAAGAATAAATCTTTCATTTTCATTTTCTTGTTCAAATTTGCTATTTTGTAACTTTAAGAGAGCTTGGATTGTAGAATCCATGCAAGATCCTCATCAAATTGGTATCAGAGTAGCTTGGAATTGAAGACAATTGCATTCAAGTGGATATTTCTCATCTCAATTGCAAAGAATCACTCCAAATCCTTAATTCTCTCTTGCTACTTGTTCTACTCATCCTAGGATTTTAAAATTTTCCTTTGATCCATAAGTTTTTTATATCTTTCAAGAATTGAAAGATTATTATGGAATTGAACACCCACTAGCTTGTAATAGCTAGGATTTAAAGATCTGATGCTTATTTTTCTTAAGATTTGAGAATTTCTTGTGTCATTCCTTGAGAAATCTTGAAAATTTGACCTTTCCTTGTAGAAATTTATGAAAATTATATTTTAGATCAATTTAGAAGAAGACAATTCAAGCTTTGTTAAGAAACATGGATGACATGAGAAATGCTCTCAAGCTCATTATTTAGAAAATTGAAAAGCTTGGAGAGAAAAAAGAACATGCTACTTCACCAAAAGCATTGAAGTAATGGTAAAATTCATGCAATTCTTCACCAAAACTTGCTTCAAAACATTCCTCACTATCATCCCTTGAAGATGATATTACTTTTGAAGATGAATACTTTGGAGAAGGAGAAGCTTAAGATGATGTTTTTCTTCATGCTCCTATTGTTAAAAATAAGTCTCAAGGTTTCGATTTTTATAGGAAAGGAAAGAAAGAACTTCCTTCTAAGCCTCAAAGGAAGCAAGGTGAAGGAATTGAAGTCACTCTTGCAATAGCTTTCATAATTGCTTTAAAGATGCCTCATTTTGAAGTCAAATCCTTCAATCGCATGGAAGGAATTGAATCTTTTCTCTCTTTGCTAAAAATGATTAGCAAGTTCTTTGAACTTGATGTTTGCTAAAACCAAATTAGAAGGCATAGCACTGGTATGGTTGGAAAAGGAAAATCATCCGTACAAGGTGAATAATGATACTCCTATCAAAGATTGGTCTTTAATGCAATTCATGCTCAAGCAAAAATTTGAGAAGACTCATCATAGACAAGAGGCCATACAAAAATTGAAGTACCTAAGGCAAGGTGATAAGAGTATGAATGATTACTACATGGATTTTTGTAAGTCTTTTTATCTTGCAAATGTTTATTAGGATGATTATTAACAAGCATCTAACTTTCAAGGAGGACTTAAAAGGGAGTATCAAGAAGAGCTAACCTTCTATGAGCCCCAAACATTAGATGAGGATTTTGAATTAACTCTTAAGGCTAAGAAGAAACTCTAAGGATACAATAGAGGAATCGAATTTCTAAAGGCAAGGGTTTCAAAGCTTCTAAATGTGAGAAAGAAGCTAAGGAAAAGGGATATGCCAAAGAAGACATAAGAGAAGTTCAAGGAAGGCCAAGATTCCAAGAAAGACTACTCCAAGAATGAAAAGGATAAAGGAAATGGCTATGCATCTAGACTTCAATGCTTCAATTTTGGTGAAAAGGAACATAAATAATGGGAGTGTAAAAAGCCAAAGATCTCCTAGGCAAGGAACTTCAGACCTTGGAGAAGAAAGAATCCTATAATGAAGGTAATCCTCATGCACTAATGATTGAAGATATCACTGAAATTAATTCTTGCACTTTTATGGAAATTGTTAATGCCAATGAAGATCTTAGAAGAAAGATTCTCTTTAGGATTAGAGCTAACTATCTAGATAGTGGTGAATGAATACACATTTTAATTGATGGTGGTGCTCAAAAAAATATGATTTCTTCAAAGGCTATTTCTAAGCTAGGTTTGAAGACATTTCCACATCCTAGGCCTTATAGAGTCCATTGGCTATCTAAAGATCATTTCCAAGAGGTTAAGAAGTGTATTTTATCTTTTATAATTAATTATTTTAAAGACAAGGTACATTGTGACATCCTCCCTATTGATTATGATAATGTTATTTTGGGAAGACCTTGGAACATTCACAAGAAGGATTTTTTTAATAGTGTAAGAAATGTTTGTTCTATTCTAAGAGAAGATGGAATACATGAACTCATTCCTATGACTTGGTAGCAGTGTAAAGAAAATGTTCCTATTAATACATCATTGATCTTACTTAGTGAGAAAGAGTACCTAAAAGCACATGAAGAGGCTGGGCATACAAATGAACTTCCTCTAGTGGTGAAACGTTTGCATTGAAATTTGCTGATGTTTTCAAGGGAAAATTGGAAGGACTTCCACTAATGAGATCCATCCAACATTGAATAGATTTCATACCAAGAACTACAATTCCAAATGAAAAAGCCTACCACCTAACTCCAAATCAAAGAAAATAATCAAGCAAGTGATTGAATTACTATCTAATGATTTTATTAGGGAATCCATCTCTCCTTATGTCATTCCAACTATGCTAATTCCCAAGAAGAACACTAATGAATTAAGGATGTGCATAGATTCTAGGGCTATTAATATGATTACCATCAAGTATAGATTTTCTATTCCTATGATGGATGAAATTCTTGATGTTCTTGCCAATGCTAAGATTTTTATTAAAATTGATTTAAAACGTGAGTATCATCAAATAAGGATTAGACTAGGAGATGAATGGAAAATAGCCTTTAATACACCTAATGACTTATATGGGTGGTCAATCATTCCTTTTGGGCTAACCAATGCTCCAACAACATTTATGAGGCTCATGCATGAAGTCCTAAAGTATTTTATTGGTAAATGTTGTATTGTTTTCCTTAATGACATTCTTATTTATAGTTCTAAGAAAGAGAAACATGAACATCATTTGAGGATGATATGCTCCAAGTTACAAGAGGCAAAGTTGATGATTAATGCGAAGAAATGCCACTTCATGAAGAAAGAAATTGTCTACTTAGTTCATGTTGTCTCCCAGAATTAAGTCAAGATGGAACGAAGTAAGATAAATGTGATTAAGGAATGGCCTTCACCTAAGGATGTGGGAGAGGTGAGATCTTTTCTTGGCTTTGTTGGCTTCTATATGAGATTTATTAAGAATTTTAGTTCCATTACATGACCTATGCTCTCTTTTTTGAAGGAAAATTTAACATTTATAAGGGATAATGAGAAAGAAAGATCCTTTTAAGCATTGAAAGAGAAAATTTGTAGTGCTCTAGTTTTGGAAATTCCAAACTTCTCAAAACTATTTGAAGTAGAAGTAGATGCATGTGGGCTTGCTATTGAACGTGTGCTTTCTCAAGAAGGTAAACCAATTACATTCCTTTCTAAAAAAATTAAATAAATCTAGACAAAAGTATACTATGTATGAAAAGGAGTTATATGCTATACTTTAGGCCATTAAACATTAGAGACATTACTTGCTAGGATCAGTGTTTCTTCTATTTACTAATCATAGAGCACTTCAATTTTTGAATTCTCAAAATTAATTGAGTGTCAAGCATATGAAATGGATAGAGCAATTCCAATAATTTCATTTTGTTTTGAAACATAGAAGTGGGAATTCTAATATTGTGGTTGATGCTTTGTCTAGAGTTCATATTGTTTCTTCTAATGTGAATGTTCAAGGATTTGAGTCTTTTACTTCATTGTATCCTAATGATAAGGATTTTGGTGTAATTTGGAAAGCGTTATCTTCCCCATTATGAGGAAGGACTGATCAATGGAAAGCTTATCATGTGAAGAATGGGGTTTTATCTAAGGATTGAAAAATTTTTATTCCAAAGTATGATTTCAGGTATGAACTTCTTGAAGAGAAACATCAAAGTGACATGGCTACACAGATGAGCAAGACCAAGACATTGGAATTGGTGAGCAAAAATTACTTTTGGCCAGGTATGTATAGTGACGTGGTTATATTTGTAAAAGAATGCTATACTTGTCAAAAGTTCAATGGAGGAAAAGGTGTAGATGATTATTATCTACCTTTGCCAATCCCAAATGCTCCTTGGGAAAGTGTTTCTTTGGACTTTGTTTGTGGAATTTCTAAGAAAAAATCTAGTCATGATTTTATACTTGTTGTAGTAGATAGATTTACCAAGATGGATCATTTTATTCCATGCAAGAAAGTAGTCATGCTTCCCATGTTGCACATTTATTCTTTCATCATGTTGTGAGGCTACATGACATTCCTTTAAACATTATGAGTGATAGATATGTCAAGTTTACCAGTTATTTTTGGAGGTCACTTTGAAGATCACTTAGAACCATGTTGTCTTTTTTGATAGCCTATCACCCCCAAACTGATGGGAAAATTGAAGTTATGAATAGGTCTTTATTGAAGATCTTAAGATGTTTGTGTGAGGATCAGCCTCAAATGTGGGAAAACATGGTAGCCCATGTTGAATTCTCATATAATAATGCTTCCCATTCTAGCATTGGTAAGAGTCCCTTTATGGAAAATTATGGGTTTTAACTAAGAATGGTTGATGAGTTGAGGAAATTTGAAGATTGTTGCTCTTTGAGCTTAGACTTTGTTGAGCAAATGAGAGAATTGCATTATCAAGTTAAATCTCACTTGAAGAAAAAGACAAAGATTATGTCTTTCAAAGAAAATGAGGATAAGAGAACAATTAATTTCTAGATCGGTGATTATTTTTGGATTTACTTGAGCAAATAAAGGTAAAAGAATGTGCACTTCTACAAGCTCAAGTCAAAGAGAATTGGTTTATTTCAAATTAGGGCCAAAATCAATCCAAGTGCTTATGAGATTGACTTACCTAATGATTTCCCTATTTCTTGTGTTTTTAATGTTTTAGATTTGAGCCCATACCATGGGAATGTAATTGCATCAAGCTTGAGGAATATTTTTGGGATCCTCAAGGATGCCCTTGAAGACTCAAACTCAACTAAGCCACCAAGGAAATCAATTGTGCTACAAGTAAGCGATGAGTGATGAGGTACCTCTTATGTCCAACCATACGAATTACAAGTGTTCATGCATGATTTGGTCAAATTCTATGGATGGGACTAGTTGTGGCATCTAGATTGTTATGCCTTGATCGTAGTTCATTATCTTCTCACTTGGACTAGTGGTAGCTTTGTCATGTATTGTTTAGTCCAACGTGAGGCATATTATTTTTGATGTTGTTTCGACCTTAGGCTACTCCTAATGAAAATAAAGAAATTAATTATTTAACTAATTAAAAAAAATTAAAGTCTAAACTAGCATACAAGCGATGAGTGTTCATTCCTAGCTTGTTGTACACATCCTAAACCCATGTATCCACTAATAGAATTACCAAGGGCTATGCTACTAGGCAAACCAAGTAATAACATTGCTGGGATTACCAAGCGAATACATATTTACACTCAAAACTAGTTGCACTCATTCCGCGAATTCATTAACATGCATGGAAATGTAACTATTAACTAAGTACATGAAATATAAATTACATTAAAAGTAAATTTAATCTAAGTCAAAGTGCGACAATGAATAAGAATTAATCTCAATCTTATTGCCATCCATGGAATGCATCCAAGTACATTGCCACTTCAATAAGACACTATACAACTAACTTAGATCCACACTATAGGCACTCACTGACTATTCTCTCTAAGACTACAAAATAAAACTGCAAGAGTTCACCTACTCTAATGACTAAAGAATGTTGATACATGGTGGGAGCACATGTATTTATAGATTTTATTATGGAGCTACGTTGATAGGGCCTCATAAATGTAGCAAATGCTACATTGGTGTGGCCCTATCGATGAGGACCCATTGACGCAACACTTTGACACTTCATCATACCCCCACAATTGAATGAAAACTCATACTGAAGTTCCTTTACAAAATTGGGAAGGTATGGGATTATCGACTAACACTTGACATAGCAAACTAACATAACAAAACTAAGTGTCATATTATAATATTNAACATAGCAAACTAACATAACAAAACTAAGTGTCATATTATAATATTTTATTCTAGTGGATGCATACAAAATGATAGATTGACAAAAATACTAGACAAACATTGAAGATTACAAAATTTGCAGAGGTCTTCAAAACTTCACTGAAGATGATTCTTCTTATTGCCGCTAGGAGTGGTAGACTTTCAACCTTGATTGGTTATGTTGATGCTTCTCTGGTTATGTATAATATTCTTGAATGTTGGATTGAAATTTCTTCTCATTATCCCATGGATTTGGCAAACATGAAATGCTTGAGTTGATATCTTACATGTGCTATGATTTGTCCATGGGCATATTGAAACACCACAAAATTTTAGCTTAACACTTTGAAACAAGAACAACCCTGCGCTTCAACATCTAGAAGTTCAAAAATTAGACTAAAGTGCATGGATCTTGTCACACACATCGAGGTCACGCTCAAGTCATGTTACTGGTGTACGTGCGGCATGTGTGCAGCGTGAGTAACTTTCAGAGCCTCCAAATCAAGTCAAAATAGTCCAAATTTAAATGGGTAAGATCCCCTCGGGGCCCATTGATGACTACTCCAAATTTCAGCATCCAAAATCCAAAATTTCAAGTCAAACTCACACAAATCTTTCTGCTCATGTTGAGGTCATGCCCAGGTCATGCTGCCAGCGTGAGTAACTTCCAGAGCCTTAAAATCAAGCTGAAACATTCTGAATCGGAGCAATGAAAGATACCTTTGAAGTACACTGATGATTTGTGCAACTCCCAACCCCCAAAACTTCAGATTTTGGGCCCTAAATCACATAATCCTATCACTCACACCAGAGTCACACTAGGGTCACGCTGATAGCACGAGTCCAGCATGAGCAAATAAAAATGACCCAAATCAAGCAGTCCCAAGCCCAGTTTTCAACATGAACTCCACTCCTAGGAATAGGCAATAGTTGTACTTGAAAAAAAGCCAAAAAAAATCAAAATTTGGGCATGAAACCTGACATTTTGGCTCACTCACGCTAAGGGCACATTGGGGTCACGCTAAGGACACGCTAACAATGTGAGCCCAGCGTGAGCTACCAAAAAGTGGCCTAAATCCAAGCACATACAGGCTGAAATTAAACATGCAGGATGTCCTCAAGGTTAGGCAACAGTTACACTTCAAAAAAAAGTCTTAAAGGTGGAATTTTGACATAAAATGCATCATTTTTGGTCATGCACGCTGGGGTGACACTGAGGTAACGTTGAGGTCATGCTGGCAGCGTGAGTCCAACGTGAGCACTGGTGACCACTAAGAAAAAGCACTTCAGACACATGCTAAGGGCATGCTAGGACAAGATCAATGCACACTGGCAACCTTAGGGGAGCAAAAAACACTTTCAGCAGTGGTCAGTCCACAGATTTAGAAATTCCAAGCAAGTTGAAGTTAAATTCTCTTATTATACATTATCAGTCACTGTAAATTTTTCACATTTTTGAGCTGGTCAAGCTCTTACGCTACAAATTGTACATGCTTCCATGAGCGTAAGCTAGCTTGCACAAGCTAAAACAAATTGTGCATCCAGTCTAGAACGTAGTCTATGTACATACATCAAGTTCACACATAGTTGTACATCGAATACCTATCACATGATCTATTTTTCTCTCATCTCACAGCCATTGATCTTACCCACATATCCTACTCCCGAGCCTAGCAAAATGTATAAATACCATGTTCGTTGACATAAATGGGGTTGGAAAATGAGAGCAAAAACCAGCAATCTTGAGCCTGGATGCATGCCTTGAGCCCAGATGCATGTGATCCCCAGTGCTTGCAAACACCTCACATCGGGGCTTAATGTTTGACTTGCAATCCAGACACGCAACTACGTTTTGACTGGTGCACACCTTGTTACTTAATACAACACAGTTCCACTTTTTCCTTCTGCTGTATTTTTCTAGTTCATTGTTTGCATTATTTTGGTTTATTGTCCATTTCTACGTACATTCTATTTGCATTTACACGTTACATTCACATTTATGTCTCATTGCATTATGCTCTCCGTTTTACATCTCGCAACGATAACCCCAACGTAGGCCATTGCGTACACTCAGGGAAGTCCTTGGTTGATTTACGTGCAGATCATCCAAGGCACTCTGCCTTCATCTTTCTAGCTTTCCTTCAC
Organism: Gnetum montanum; assembly: GCA_015680685.1. Taxonomy (NCBI): domain Eukaryota; kingdom Viridiplantae; phylum Streptophyta; class Gnetopsida; order Gnetales; family Gnetaceae; genus Gnetum; species Gnetum montanum. The sequence goes on from MNCI01015593.1 coordinate 21,106, forward strand.
ACGGAGGTAGGGTCAGTAGTATCTCTTCAAAGATCTTTCGGTGTTTGTTTTCCTCTAGCCTTATGTTGAAAATTTCGGACGGTACAGAAATTTGTGCTAGAAGGAGGGCCTGAACCTCCACTAATAGGTACCGAATCTTGCTAGCGTACCCACGCTATAGAGATAGCACATAAACCAAACACTTACACCACCACTAAGTCTGTAAAACTGTCATGCTACTTCCAAAGACTTTGAATCTAAAAACTACTAAATCAAAATCCAAACTAGCGTACGCACATCGTTGCTAGAGCCCAGTGTGCACATGCTATTACCAGAGTTTAGTGAACACAGGTTGCTCTCATACCTCTAGGGTATGCACGCTGCTTACATGACCTCTAGTGTACACATGCTGCTCATAGAACTCCAACGTACACACGCTACTCTCAGACCTCTAGCGTATGCACGTTGCTTACACACTGCCAATGGACCATTCTCAGATCAACGTAGCAACATTGCCCATTTGTTACTTTAGTGTCGAAATCTCAAATCCTGTGACCGTAACTGAACCCATAGTCATTGTTGGAGAAATGAACCCTCAAGGGCCAACTCACCGGTCACTTAGGTTATAAGGCAAAGACCCCACTTATACAATCCTTACCTCGGAACAGTACAACTTCATTTGTGTAAAGATCCAAGCTAACCTACCCATTGATTGCACATAAATAAAAGCAAAACGACATTATGAACTCATCTATAAGGGAGGCCATAACTTTACTCCTTCAGCGTATGACATCATCCCCCTCTCTGAATCCCATCATGAGCTCATATCCCAACTCCTCATGGCAAGGAATCGAACCTTGTAGCAACCCACCGTAGAGCCTCAAAACGGAGATGAGGAAGATGATTTCATGGCTCAATCTGAACATGGGGATTCGTACCACACTCTTAGTCCTCATGCTTATGCAAATACATTATTCTACCCTTTCATGGAAGATAATATGCCTCTTCATGCATTTACAAGCACTCAAGCATTTGTTTCTCAATAGGAAGCATCCACCTCCATTCCTGCTTTCTCTATGACCAACACCCAATTCAATACGGCCATCCCTGTTATTCCTCTGGTCACCACGTTATCCTCCATCTCACAAGTACAATCCCAACAACTCTCCCCTCAAGCTAATATAGGATTAACCTTCCAACCCCAAATAATTGGGATGCCATCCGTGGTACCCGCTTCTACATCCATCCATTACATACCACGAGTGCAAATCCAAGGAACACCCTTCACTACTTCAACTCAATAGGTTCAGGGTGTTTCCTCACAACTTGTAACTGGGCAATGGCCCACACCTATTATTCAACAACATCAACTTGCTCACTATAGCATACCACCTATTGCAATCCCATCCGTGAATGTCCCTCAAATACAACCATCAACAACCCAGCAGTCATCTTTCCCACAAATCACACAACAATCTAACTATTACCACACACAATCTAACCAACCAGCCGGTCCACCTAGTGCTCAAGAATAGGTAGAGGCTAGAAAAATGATGCAAGCATTAACCGATGAGGTAAAGTACCTCAAAATCGCAAACACTGAAGAAGTCAAGGTGTTGGACTTATATCAAGATGATCCAATTAGCTCTTCAGTGCCACCATTGACTCTACCAAAAGGAATTTCACTTCCAAAACTAACCAAGTATAATGGAGAGGGAGATCCAAATGCTCACCTAGTGAGATTCCGATTGGAGTGTCTATTACTTCAAGCATGGCCTCATGAAATCCTGCATGTGTTCGCTATGTCCTTAACTGGAAAAGGCTTAGACTGGTACCAAGCTTTATAGTATAACTCCATATCCTCTTTAGAGGATTTGTTACATCAAGTTGTTACCCATTTTAAGAATAAATTGAAGCCTGAAGCCACACTAGACAATCTAATCCAAATAAAAAAAGTGCCATTAGAGTCCATACAAAAGTTCATCCAAAGATGGAGCGCTACCCTTAACGAACTTCACGAGCCTTTCTCGGAAACGTATTTACTTACAATACTCAAGAGTGCCGTGAATGACTTCGTTAAGTTAAAACTCTATTATCTGAATGCTCGTACTTTGAGTCAGGCATTTGTCCAAATCAAAAACATAGAAGAGGCAGCATAGACAAGTCATGACCCAGCTTACTTAACTTTTAAAAGCCAACATACGAGGAAAGATAAAGATACGTCTAAAACGATAGTCGCAATAGTGGTAGAGATAGTCCAACCCAACAGTGCAAGGCAAAAAGAGAAACAACCTGCTGCCCCCACTAGTCATGAAAGAACTACTCCTACACCTACACCTGAATCCTCCTCTACCCAAACTGCTCATACCTTCGAACGAAAAGACCCTACCAAGTACACACCCTTATCCATGAAGCCTTCACAACTACTGGATCAACTTCTAAAGGCTGGGTTAATTCAACATAAGCAAATGTCTCCTGCAGCATCTCAAAAACATGATCAATACTATGAGTTGGTTAAAAACCCAACATTGGCAACAGCTAATGAACCCCTTGTTCCAAGAGGTTTTAGGCTAGACAGATTCTATGAGTATCACCAACGATGTGGGCATGGAACTGACTACTGCTTCACCCTAAAAGAAGACATACAACGTATGATTGACAGAGGTGAGATAGTCTTTGATGAAGCTAACCCAATAAGACCTCAAAATCAATCTATGGGGGTCTACAAAGATCCTCTTAATACCAAAGAGTCACCCTATGTGATTAAAACCATCCATGTTGGCAACGAACAAGACATCCCACGAAAGTCTTTTGTGATTCGTGTGCCTACTGAAACCGCATCTATGCTAACACCTCCACAAGATCTTTTTGCCACACATACATCTCCCACACTGTGAAAACCATTTTTCATCCAAGTACACCCTGTGATTGCAATAGAAAACGTGCCATCACAAACTCAACCTGCTGCATTTGTAATCCAGGTGCCGAAACACCCTGATGTGCAACCCCCAACAGTTCCCCCGTGACCCTTGCAAGAATGCCTCGCTGATAAACTGACTAGGGAATGTCTGGCAAAAGAACGTCATGGTCATGAGTTAGGACCACCAAAACCCACACCACTAAATTATGTTCCTATGGTTCCAATTACTGATCAGCCTAGCACGAGTCATCAAGATAAGAACTCGGGAGTGTCCAGTGTCCCAAACCTAACAGCTACAGGTAATAATGCAAAAAATCTTCTATGAGAGATACAAATGTTGGGTCAAATGGACCAAGTCTCAGCAGACAGAAACATACCAAATAGCAAAGACTTCACAAGTGCCCTGACCCAGGTTACACAGGCTTTAAAACAAAAGAACACCTCTCTAAGCCTATACGACCTAGTAATGACCTCCTTGGTACATCGGGAAGCTCTAGTGCGTATGTTGACTTCAATCCCTATGAGTGAAGACCTTCCTGTGAACGAACCATCTATTTACACTGTATTGTCTCCACATCAAGAATCAAGGTCCACATCTCTAGGGTTTCATGCCAATGACATTAAACGAGACGAAAAAATGGGAGAGGTCACTACCGCCCCTATGTTTATAATGATACAAGTTAACCAATTTAAGATACGTAGGGTGCACGTCAATGACGAGGCAGAAACAAATGTAATACCTTTCCCTATCATTGAACGATTGGGCCTCATGGAAAAAATACTACCAATGACAACATCATTCTTGAAATCTTTCAGTGGTTCCTGTGTCGTGGTAAAAGGCATGGTTACCTTGGATTTCATAGCCCGGGGACCAGTTCCCCACATCGGCCGAATTCGTAGTTGTGGATGAGATGTCAGGGTTCGATCTAATTTTGGGATGGCCTTGGTTAGCTCAACTAAAATCCATATCCTCACCAATCCATCAAGAGATTCACCTACCTTATGAAGGCAGTGAAATCATCATACACGGGGATGCAGCAACATCACTTACTTTCTCTCATGTAGGAACGAACCAAGAGTCGGAGGTTGAACTCCCTGAACCTAAGAAAGGCACCCTTAGTGAAACCCAAGACATTGGTCAATCTCCAACCTGCGACCTTCCTAAAATAGAGGAAGCATCAGAAAATGCAAACATAGGAGCCATTCCCGCAAATGTCTCTTGGTCAGAACTACCCTTTGACGTATCCAGCAAGGGGATGGTGAGTATAAGATCATACCTACACATTCCACCCTTCATAGAAAATTACGAAAATTAAAGAAATAGATCAAAAACTAAAATAAACTACCGCACATCCGGAATGACGTTAAACTACCAAATGTCCGCAATGACGTTAAACTAGCCATGGTAAAAAATGGCTAGTTCTTTTAAATTTATTGAAACAACTATAGTCTCCTCCCTTTCGTTGACAGAGATGTAATAGTCCATCATGAATTTAAACTAATGCACGTGGCCCAAGATGGCCTTAAACTAGAGCACACCACATTACCAGTTTACCAAAATCTCGCTATGTCATTATCGTTTACATTTTGCAAATTACAATTTCCGTTTATCTTATGTTTACCAATTACCATTCGAGTTTACATTTTACATTCACAAATAAATGAAAAATAAAATAAAATATATAAATATATATAATACAGAGTGTTAACATAGCAATAGGTTGACAACATATTACACCATGATCATGTTATATCTATTCTCATACATTCCAAAAATAGAAAAACAACAAAAAAAATAAAAAGACTAACAAGATTGACAAGCCCCAAACCCCTCTACATCATCATCTTCTGCTCCACTGGGGCTAGCCTCATCACCACCATGTCCCTACAACAACAAAAGAACAAAAAATGAAATAAGTAAACACAAACAAATAGATTAAAAGAGTAAAACATTAAAAAATGATGACTAAAAGCAATAAAACGATACAAAACTAAAATACTTACAGGGGAGGAAGGCCTGAGATTAGCTTCTAGGTGTTGTAGAATCTCTTCTTCAGGCACGCATGCCCAATCTTCCTCAAGACCAAGGTCAACATTAGCTAAGGTTTTACCCTTGTCCATTGAAGTCCAGGAAGGGTGCTCAAGAGAGAACATGCTTGTTGAAGCTTCCCTAGAGGTGATGGTAATGGATCTTTCAAAAGACCCCTCCACTTCCGTACACTTAACGAACTTGTCATAAGAAGAGTGCAAGTGTAACCCCTAAATGAACATCTCCATCCGACGACGTTCAACTGATTCCTCCTTCAACCATTTTTTGTATTGGTGCTTATGGTCTTTTTGATCCTGGCCCCATTTACGTACTTTGGATGCAAAAGAATTCTAGTCATTGCACTTCCTATTTAATAAATCCATCTGGGCCCTCTGTTCGGCTAGATCCCGAGTCACCTACACCTTGCTATTCAAGACTGTCCAATAACGTGCATAGGTGATCTCTGATGTGCGCCAGGTACTATCATCGGCCAATTTAGTAGAGGCAAATCATAACGGGCTTGCAAGTCATTCCTCTCCTCTGTTACCTTCACCAAATTTTCTTTCAATGACTGAACTTCATGCCATAAGTATTCAATTGAGCGCTTGCAGGTCCAGAGAGACTTGGCATTCTGAACAATGCAACTTGAAACTGCATCATAAATCCCTCTCAATATCTACTCTATATCTTTAGGTAGTTCAGGGAGAGCATCAATATGGGTGGCCTTGGAAGGACTCCATTGAAGCTCTGCACCTGCAAGTACAAACACCACACGTATGAGCTATTAGAGATCGCCAATAGATGCAAAAGTACAATGAGCTTAGGCACTGGGTATAAAGCACACATCTAATTCAGGATGAGCCTATTGCAAATGAACAAAAACATCATTGACGATGCTTGTAACAAAGTCTACTTTATTGGGCATTTTAGGCCATGGCCTCAATTGACCAGTGGATGTTGGATCTACATGGGAAGGGACCTCAACTGGGGCTTGTAACCCCGACACATTTGCTTGAGATGCATGTGCTTTAGGTGCTTCACCATCCATGTTTGGTGTTAGGAATAGTCATGATAATTAAAATAATGTACAAAGCTAAGAAGTACAAAATGTCGATCAAACTAACAAAACATACCAAGAAGCCCTTTGCTGGTCAGCTTAGGCGGATCACCAAGGTGTAGAGACTCATCAAAGAAATTGTCAAAAACACCTTTCTCCTCACTTGAATGCTTAAGGGCATCTAAAGCCTCAACAAGTGTCACTCCCATGGCATCTATTTCATCCTCTTCCTGTAAGATGGGAATATGCTCAGTTGCTTCTTCTCTCGTTTCCTCCTCTTCATCTAGCCTAGTGATAACCATTTTAGGTTCACCCATTGGAGCTAATCCTTCCCTTTCCCTCTCAGGGGTACCCTCTGTTAACATCAATAAATCTAATTTTAGCATGACATAATAGGTACACATATTTAAGTAAGCAAATAAATTCAAAAGGTGATAAAAACACTTAAAGCAAAAATACTTACCCGCTCCTGGCAAGATGAATCAGATCCTCTTTGCTCTCGGTGGTTTTGCCTCCATAGCAGGTTCCCTTGAACACTTAGCCTTTCTCAACTTAGCCTTGGCCTTCCTGATGATCTCCTGAATCAAGTGCTTAGCTCTCCTAACAGTTGTGTGTAGTTTAGGTGGGTCCAATCCCAGGCTATCAAGCGAATGGTGGGAACAACTGGTTGCACCCCCTATTGTGACGGAGACTAATTCTTCGATGCCTTCAGGTGGATCTTGGGATCTAGTGGTGCTAAATAGATGACGAATCCAGGGTCGAGACAGCTGTGAATGATCCCTTAACACATAATGGTTATCTCCATAGACCACTAAGAACTCAGCAAACCTACGGAGATAGCCCGTGAAAAAGGCAAAGGCAAAGTGGGATTTAGCATCAACATTGGAACATAACCTGATGATCTCTCCACAAAGACCTAATCCAAGGAAATCTATCCAATTGTAGCACATAACCATCTCTAGGACTGAGCACATAACACATGTAGACTCAACCCCAAGACTTCATACTTGAAAAAGAGACTTAGGGAATGCTCATGCTCTAAAGAGTGGGTATAGAAAATTTACCTCTGTTGAGCGAGTATAAGCTTGCATGGAAAAACCCCTAGGATCCCATGGTACACCCAGCCAGTCTTCAAGTTCCTTGATCACGTGGCCTTCATTAGTTGATGTATCTACCGCAACCTTAGCACCATCCACTGGTATGCCAAAAAGATCGAAAAAGAATTTGGCAGTTAGATGGAAAGACACTTTAACTCCCCGAAATCGTGTAGTAAAATAGGAGACATCATCATTAAAAGAGTCAATGATAGAAACCAGTTCCATCATGGGAACGTTAGGAGTCAAGGCAGTAAATAGGTCTATCAAGCCCGCATTGGTAAGACGACTGATTATTTGTTCAGGTGCCTTCGTGTGCAGCCACCATTGTGATTCCTCTATCTCTCCAAACTTCATAAAGAGAGTGGCCTTAGTGCGCTTGGATACAATGGTAACCCCATCAGGGGAGACAACCGCTGTAAAAAAAATAAAAAATAAGCATAATGACCAAAACAAAAAAAAAGATCCATGAAATCATCAAAAAAATCATAACACTATTATTCATATGAAACCTAAAACTACCATGTATGGCCCGGTAATGCCTAAAACTGCCACGCGTCCATGTATGATGTTAAACTACTCTTATGTGCCATAGTTTAATCAAGATGTAAATTAATTACACAAAGCTAGTTTATATAGCAACTCCCTCATCAAGGAATCTTGCTCACATTGCTCCTGGTTTAAATTGGCAGGAGCAAGCATATGGACAGTAAGAACCTCTTTTCAATGTTTTCTATCAATGGACCACATGGGGCCATTAAAAGAGCGATTAACCTAGAATCCTTAGATCTCGACTCATCAGCTTGTGCTAATTTCGTGGTAGCCACTCAGGAAACATCATATTGCTCTAAGGGTATGACTAAGACTTTAGACCTAGAGGCTAGTAACATCACTGAAGATCCTCTCGTTGAAGTCCCCATCACTACGTCCAATGGCGAAGCTAAAACATTGAAACTAAGTACCCTACTAGAACCACAACTTGCTAATGACATTACTCAAGTGCTGAAAGACAACATCAAAACATTCGCTTGGTCATATACCAATATGCCAGGACTAGACCCTCAAATCATACAACACAACATTATCCTTGATGAAAAGTCCAAACCAATAAAGAAAAAGGCATGAAAGGTTAAACCTGAGGTAGCGTTAGCAGTTCATAATGAAATCACAAAGCTCTACCAATCTCATTTTCCTCTTTTTAATCCAATCTCATTTTAGGCTAGGAATCACTTGACTGCAAGTTCAATTAGCATAATATGGACTAATGAACTTTCTAAATAATATTTAAAATGTTGAAGTGCTTTGATGACTACGAAAGCTTGTTTCTCTAAGACTGAATAATTTAACTCTGAACCTTTTAACTGATACCCAAAAAATCCAATTGGTTCATCTTGACCTTCACTATCCTTTTGTGTCAAAATGACAGCGATAGAATCATTCGAAGCAAAAGAATATAACCAAAAATCTTCTTTAAGCCTAGGCTTCACCAAATATGGATCCTCTTGTATAGCAATTTTAACTTTTGATAAATCTCTTTCTGACTTTGGTGTTTTCTCTACTTGGATGTCCCTTGTTAGCATATGCATCAAAGGCTTGGTAATTTCAGTAAACTCAGGGATGAAATTTTTCACAAAGTTTATCTTCCCAAAGAAAGATCTAAGAGATTTCTTACTTGTGGGATGCTCAATATTCTGTACTGCTTGGATTCAGGAATTGTCTATGGCAATCCCTTCTTGACATATCACATGGCCTAATAGGCTTCCAGATTTAACCTCGAAGATACACTTCTTAGGATTTAATGAAATACCAAACTCACGACATCTGTCAAAAACTTGATGGAGATGATTAATATGATCTTCTTTTTTCTTTAAAAATATTGTAATATCATCCAAATAAACCACCACAAATTTTCCTAATAAATCCTTAAATGCTAAATCCATGGCTCTTTGAAAAGTAGCACCAGCATTTGAAAATCCAAATGGCATTCTTTGGTAAGCGAAAGTTCCCCATTTGATGATAAATGATGTTTTGTATTATCATTCTTATCTACCACAATTTGATTATAACCTAAGAAACCATCTAAGAAAGAGTATACTGGACAACCTGAGACTTTAATCAGCATCTCATCAATTCTTGGAAGTGGATACTTATCCTTTTTTGAGGCATCGTTTAGATTTATAAAGTCTACACAAAGCCTTATATCACCATTTTTCTTTCTCACTAGAACAAGGTCAGCAAGCCATGTGCTTGTAACAACTTCTTGATTTCGGCTTCCATACCTGGTTCAAATGATGGATTAAATTTCCTTTGTTTTTGCTTGACTATATTACAACCTTCTATTAAAGGAATTTTATGTGTCATCATATCTTGCCTAAAGCTTTAAGATCATCGTAGGACCAAGAAAAATTGTCCAAATTATTTCTTAGACATGATAACAAGTCTTGCTTGAAATTCGAATCTCTTTCCTTTGTAACATTCAACATCTTTGGCATCTTGTCTAATCCAAAATTTACTACCTCTAAAGCTTGACTATTTGAGTCTTGTAAATCCTTTTTGGTAAGTAAATTTTTCTTGAACTCATGTTCCAATTCAATCATCCTTTTTGGAATGAAATTAGCTTTGGAGTGTGATGAAGTTTCAGGTATCACTTGACCCTCAAATTCTTGTTTGTTTTTCATAAATCTTAGTACTTGATCATCATCTTCAAATACTTGTAAATGTCTTATATTATCTGGTACTGATGGATGATGTTTTTCTTCAATCATGACATCTTTGTAACTTTCTATTATTTGCATATCCAACATTGAAGCTGCTTTTGCCAAATCGTCTGCTATAAGATTCTCTACTCTGTTTATATGCTCTATTTGGCAATGTTGAAACTGATCTAACATCTTACAAG
>MNCI01015593.1:33549-91114 GCA_015680685.1 Gnetum montanum
TACTGTGAGTTGTTGAGAGTTCCTATTTTGTTTAATTGCCTAGTCTACGCAGTTCTTATAATACCTACTTGTAACAAATAAAATTTTGCAAAAATATTTGAGCACAACTCTGCGAATCTACTTCTAATTCTCCCCAAAGAAAGAGATAGTTCCACAAGAAAACTAGAAATAGAGCAAGATTTAATGGAAATAGACAAAAAAGAAAGCAGATTTGTGTGGATCTCAAATATTTAAACAAGATAAAATGACACGAGTAAACACTTTGCAATAAAGCTATCCCAAATTCAATATCTATGAATTGTTCAAACTTCCAAGGCTCAAATAAGCAATTTCTTTAAGACAAGCCTACTATGCTACCAAAAATTTGCTGCGTAATCTACCATGTACGAGACTCCATTTTGACTAGATAATGGATGTCAACAAATGCATTCAACAGAACCTTCGAAAGACTTGACAATTTCTGATTGAAATACCATGGAGATTCACTTTAAAGATAAAAAGAAGCTATTCTGGTCCCATCAAAATATTAAAGATTTTCTGAACCCTCTTGACTATTGAATCGTTCAACGACATGACTACATGCAGAGGCTATCTTACAACAATCTCAATAGCAGTTCCTATATGTTGCACAATAACAAAATTTACTACTAAAATGTTCTTAAGTCTTTTAAACATAAGTGCTTTTATGGAAAAATTTTAACAAAAATTTCTATCGGGCAACAAGAACAATAAGAGCAATCTAAAAATCCCAAAATTACTTGCCAAGGATGATACTATTTAAACCACTAGCTAATCAATTTAAACAAAACAAAAATAAAAAACATAACTCATAGGACCATGAAAAAGAGGCTGAAATCTTTTCTTTAGCAAGTCATCTTACAAGCAATCTTTCACACTTTCTTTGTACAAATGCTCTTCTCCCAAGACTCAAAGTGTGTCTCCAAGTGAGAGCCCAAGTACTAGCTAGTAGCCTTTCCAAGGTGTGATGTATCAAGTGTCTTTTCCAAAGTATCCTTTTTATCTTCTTACCCCTGAAGCCCTTTTATAAGGTTCACAAGGTAGTTACATTCCGAAATATCCTAGCTAACTTTTCTCCCAAGTAAGGAGGTTACAACTTACCCATCTAGTTAGGAGGAAGTTATGTAGTGAGGAAGTTATACATAAAGTTAGGAGGGATTTATGTTAACATTAATATTTGTAAATATTATAAATTATAAATATTTTATGTAATGTGATATTACAAATATAATATTACAAATATTTTACAAATATTTTAACATTAATATTGCAAATATTTTATGGGTAGTAACTTATATAATAATGTTTGAAAAATAATGTTTTGAAGCCTTGGAATAATTAAATTAAAAGGTAAGTTTATAACCAGGGCTTCACACTATTAGTGTATGTGATATTGTGACATTGTTGAATTAATCATCAGACCATTTAAAATTTTATTTTTGATGAACTGCAACTCTGATTTACCGACATCGGCCCAAAATATCTCTTGACACCTGTCTTAGTGTGCCTTTGTGTCTTTGTTGCCGCGTTCAACGGACTGGTATGCGATATCGAATGCATCGACATCAGGCATGGCTGCTGTTTCGGATTGCAGGTTCCAGGAGTGGATGAAATTTGTGATTATCGTCTAAAAAATTTGAAATGCATTCCTTGGGAAAGCCCAGGCCTATTTGGCGAGGTAGCAGCTAGAAAATCCCTACAACAAAGTATTGGAAGTCATGGCGGTGAGCTGGAAACGCACCTGTCGCTGGAGCTATTTTCTTTGCAGCGTTTATTCTCAGCCCATGGATTTTTCTTGCAATGCGAATATGGCTAGATCTCACGTGGGACAGAGGCAGTCATTTTTGCAGATTCGTTGCGAAATAGTGAGGGTCAGAATATTGAGGTGCAAGTTCGGATACGAGGGTTTCGGCATAAAAAGGCCAGGTCTCTTGGGCGATTCTACTATTCCAGGGTTCAAATCCACGAAATTGCAGCGACGTTTGTTCATGCCGTCGCGGACTAGAGCCCCTGGCAATCACTTCGAAGGTCACGTCCTGGATGACATCGAGTACATCGAGGGTTTCAACAACATCAATATTAACGACGATGATGACGATAAGAACAACAATGATGGCCATGACGACAACGACGACGGGGAAGTGGATCCACTGGATGCGTTCATGGCGGGAATCCAGGAAGTAATGGATGTCTTGAATGCTGGATATGATTCTGACCAGGAGGTTTATGTTGCCGCCAAGGCCATCGACGCCACCCTAGGCCATCTCGAGTATGATTCCGATGATAATCTAGTTGTGCCCAATGATAAGAAGAAGCTTGAGCCTATTCCTGCTCTAGACCATTCATAGATTGAGTACAATCCCTTCAACAAGGATTTCTACAAGGAGAGCACTTCTATTACCACCCTGACTATTTTGGAAACTGAAGCTTTCTGGCAGAGTCTGGGAATCAAGCTTTCTAGATTTTTGTAAGGTAGGGCCAAATATAAAACTAAGCTTAACAATGGTTAACATGGATTTTTAATTTGAGACCTTTCCAGTGATTTTTTTTGCATTACCCATAATTTTAAGCACGTTCTTCACCAAAGCTTTTAAAGTAAATAATATAGTTCCTTACTGTTTGATAAAATGGCCTAATGTGCCAACACGTATCCCTCTAGAGAAATTCGACCCTTTGCCTATTGACTAACCTTTCTTTGTACCAACAACGTGGTAGAGTACAAAGGTCTTCTTAGAGATCTTATAGAAGCACTAACTTCGCAGATCACATGTCTCGTAGTTCAAGGTGATTCATAATTAGTAATCAATCAGGTCACAGAGGTCTATGTGTGTAAAGCTTCCCATTTGCAACCATAATGTGATAGGACAAACACTTGCTAAAACGGTTGGTCAATGCAAATGTGCAACATGTTTCTAGGAACGAAAATACCATTACCGATGCACTTGCTACACTAGCCTTAAAAATGATACCTAAAATGTTCCATGTGTTTCCTAGTTCTATAATGAATTATGCGAAACCTATAACTGATGCTCCCAATGAAATACCCATAGCATCCATTAGCACAAGACAAGCAATAGAATGGTACAATGACATAAAAGAGAACCTTCTACAAGGCGAACCGCCACAACATTTGATGAATGCTCAAAAGGATGCCATGTGAAAACACTCTAGAAAATATATATTAATAGGAGACACATTGTGTCATCGATCTTATGAGGGCATTTTGTTAGTGTGCGTTAGTAGCATCGATGGTCAAACAATTGTGGAATAAGTTCATGAAGGACTTTGCGGAGGGCACATAGCACCCAAAGAAATGGCAATGAAAATTAGATGCTTGGGCTACTACTGGCCACACATGGAGTACGACTGCTTCTCCAAGGTCAAGACATGTAACATTTGCCAAAGGCATGATAACCTCATACATGTGCCACCTAACGAATTGCATATAGCACAAAATCACATGGCCTTTCCAAAGGTGGGGATTAGACATCATTGGACCGATAACATCACCATCTTCGGCAGGACATAGCTTCATCATCACTACAACTGAATACTTTACAAAATGGGTAGAAGCTATTCCCCTTAGGAAGACCAAATCTAAACAGGTTTGTAATTTTATATTAGAAAACATTGTGACCTATTTTGGTGTCCCAATGACCATTGTTATCGATAATGGACCACAATTCAGTAGTGCGGATACTAAAAGCTTCTGTGAAAGCCTAGGTATTAAACAGGAATTCTCATCACCATATTAGCCACAGAGAAATGATCAAGCGGAGTTGACTAACAAAATGGTCATCATGGTGCTCAAAACGATGTTGAATCAGAGCAAGAGACGCTGGCACGAGCAGTTAATCTACGCATTGTGGGCATACCGAGCGACACATCGAACGTCCATAGGTAAGACTCCATATAGCCTTGTATACAGATCCAAAGCTATTTTACCTTTGAAGTTATAAATACCCTCATTGTGGATAACTCTCTTCGGACTCCTCGATGAAGGTCAAAACAATGAATTACGTATTGCTGACCTTAACTCGGTGGAAGAAGAAAGAATACAAGCGGTTGATCAAATCGAATGGTACTAGAAACAACAACAACAACGGCACCAGCACAATGTCCATAAACACCTAATCAAGGAAGGTGACCTAGTCCTTAAGGTAGTTCGTGAACATTCGGAAAAATTCTTAGCTAACTGGGAAGGGCCTTATTTGGTCACCCAAGCATACGACAATGGAGCATTCAAGCTTGCTGATATGAATGATAACAAGTTCACTAATCCTACGAATCACTTGTACCTAAAATCATACTACATCTGATGAACTTAAGGTATGCAACGGTCCTGACATCATGACCTAAAACTAATACCATAGAAAGGTCCTGGAGCTATGACTTAAAACTAGCACCACAGAACATCTTAGCGTCATGACAGTAAACTAACATCATAGAGCTTTGTCCAGTATGACACTAAACTACCATGCTTGTCCACCAGAGTCCACTAAGACTATAAACTAACTTACCTCTTTGTAGTCTGCTACGACTATAAACTAGCACTGCACAATCTGCTACAATGATAAACTGGCAATGTCCCAAGGGTTATGATGTGAAACTAATCCACAATAGTCTGCTAAGATTACAAACTAGTGACATCATCAACAACCTGGCGTTATTTGAAAAGACATGTTGCTGTAGTCGGCTGTATGTGCCCACCAAAAAAACCTATCACATGATTACACCTTGATGAAACTGATGTTGTTCAAGATTCTGTTTGCCTTGAAACTCCACATGATGGCTCCATTCCATCAGCTACATTCAAGTTTAAATTTTTTAGCTAACTGAATCACTTGTGGTTTTCTTGTCCCCTTGGAGTTGTGTTTGCAGGATGACACGCCTAAGGCGGTCGTGCATAGATGTACTTCATCATGATGACAGGGTATCACATTCTTCTTGACAGGGTAAATCCATTCATAAGTACATTCCTAACTCCTGATACATTCCCTATTCCCCATCATGCCTCCTTATCATATTTAATTACATCCCCTAGATACATTGTATCCTACTCACCCAAAGCTCTTGATACACTATTGCACACTGTGATTCTCTAGGCAGTTGTAATGCAAAACACAATACAAAGTACGTGATGAAAAATTCAAGCACTCAAACATGAGCATAGGACTAAAAGCAAGCTCTTTCAGAAAAAAAAAAGAAAAAAAAAAGAAACAGAAGGCAAAAAAAAAAGAAAAGAAGAAACAAAAAAAAAGAATAAAGAATAAAAAGGTCAAAGAGAAAAATGCTCGGAAAAGGTCTTCATGACCCCGTCGACATCATAAACTAAAGACCATTGGCTCTTCTGATACAAGCCCTAGGTGAGAAGGAAATTGTCTTGGAAAAACACTCATGTCTCAAATGATCATGTTGCACATCATCATGTGGCTTTGGCTATTTACAATGGGTCCCCTTAAACATGACACAAGGGTCCCATTTCTCTAAAGAATGCACCTCCTATGCCTTGATTCCAAGTCTGCTATACATTGGCTGTTGACAAGGACCAAAAAACTGGCTCATTCACATGAGAACATTCCTCTCTCGTAGTTCAAACAATGACACCCTTTGTTCTATCACTAATCTCCCCCTTAAACTAAATTTCCCTCACTTCAATGTACTTTTGTACATGGTGCGATGACATTTGGCCAGGGGCCAACGGACAATGCTTGATGCCAGGTCGATTGTGGTGTTTTGTACTTCTTTATCGATGTCTCTTGGCTAGATTCCTCCAGACGTCAACAAAGAGGGACCAATGAAACACCACAAAATTTCAGCTTAACACTTTGAAATGAGAACAAACCTGCGCTTCAACATCTAGAAGTTCAAAAATTAGACTAAAGTGCATGGATCTTGTCACGCATGCTGAGGTCACGCTCAAGTCACATTACCGACATACATGCAACGTGCATGCAGTGTGAGTAACTTTTAGAGCCTTCAAATCAAGTCAAAACAGTCCAAATTTGAATGAGTAAGACCCCCTCAGGGCCCACTAATGACTACTCCAAATTTCAGCATCCAGAATCCAAAATTTCAAGTTAAACACACACAAATCTTGCTGCTCACGCTGAGGTCACGTCCAGGTCACGCTGCCAGCGTGAGTCCAGCGTGAGTACAGTGTGAGTAACTTCCTAAGCCTTAAAATCAAGCTGAAATGATCTGAATCTGAGAAATGCAAGACACCTTTGAAGTGCACTGATGATCTCTACAATTCCCAGCTCCCAAAACTTCAAATTTTGGACCATAAATCACACAATCCTATGACTCACGCTAGAGTCAGATTGGGGTCACGCTAGGTCACGCTGATAGCATGAGTCCAGTGTGAGCAAACAAAAATGGCCCAAATCAAGTAGTCCCAAGCCTAGTTTTCAACATGAACTCCACTCCCAGGAATAGGCAATAGCTGTACTTGAAAACAGGCCACAAAAATCAAACTTTGGGCATGAAACCTAACATTTTGGCTCACTCATGTTGAGGTCACGTTGGGGTCATGCTGAGGACATGTTGACAATATGAGCCCAGCATGAGCTACCAAAAAGTGACCTAAATCCAAGCACAGATAGGCTTAAATTAAACATGCAGGACGTCCTCAAGGTTAGGCAACAATTACACATCAAAAACAAGTCTTAAAGGTGGAATTTTAACACAAAATGCATCATTTTTGGTCATGCATGCTAGGGTGACACTGAGGTCATGCTAGCAGCATGAGTCCAGCATGAGCACTGGTCACGATTGAGCAAAAGCACTTCAGACACACGCTGAGGGCATGCCAGGATAAGATCAACGCACGCTGGTAACCTTGGGGGGAGCAAAAAACACTTTCAGCAGTGGTCAGCCCACAAATTTAGAAATTTCAAGTGAGTTGAAGTTAAATTCTCTTGATGTACATTATCAATCACTGTAAATTTTTCACATTTTTGAGCTGGTCAAGCTCTTACACTACAAATTTTACATGCTTCCATGGGCATAAGCTAGCTTGCACAAGTTAAAACAAATTGTGCATCTAGTCTAAAATGTAGTATGCATACATACGTCCAGTTCACACATAGTTGTACATCGAACATCTGTCTCACAATCCATTTTTCTTTCGTCTCATAGCCATTGATCTCACTCACATATCCTACTCCCAAGCCTAGAAAAATGTATAAATACCCTATTTGTTGACATAAATGAGGTTTGAAAATGAGAGAAAAAACCAGTAATCTTGAGCTTGGATGTACACCTTGAGCCCAGATGCATGCGATCCCTAGTGCCTGCAAACACCTCACATCGGGGCTTAACGTCTGACTTGCAATCCAAACACGCAACTACATTTTGACCGGTGCCTACCTTGTTACTTAATACAACACAGTTCCACTTTTGCCTTCTATTGTATTGTTTTGGTTCATTATTTGCATTATTTTGGTTTATTGCCCATTTCTGCGTACATTCTATTTGCATTTACATGTTACATTCACATTTACGTCTCGTTGCATTATGCTCTCCATTTTACATCTTGCGACAATAAACCTAGCGCAGGCCATAGCGTATGCTTGGGGAAGTCCTTGGTTGATTTGCATGCAGACCATCCAAGGCACTTTGCCTTCATCTTTCTAGCTTGCGCTCACACAGAGGCAAGGTCGGCTATATCTCTCTCCAGAGATCTTTCAGCATTTGTTTTCCTCCAACTTTACGCTAAAGATTTTGGACGGTACACATATCCTCTATTATCCCCCTCTTAGCTTAATTTTCATGCCTAGAAAAAGAACTTCTTCCTTAGGTGTTTCTTTTAGCATCACTTGGAGCCACCAAATGATCAACATTAGTTTTGGTAAATTTTCCTTAATAATTAACCCTTTTGGATCCCTTAGTTTTTGTTTAAGCATAAGTTAATGACAACATATTATGCCCAAGGCTATGAGGTAACTGAATTCATCAAGTTGTTCACATTATTTTGATCAATTACTATTAGTTACCATGATGTTCAAAAAGAGGATGTTAGAAAAATTTCAAAGTAGGCATCGCTAGCCCCCATGACTAATAAGCACAACTCAAGTTTTCAAACAATTGAAACCAAGGTCTAATTCATAAGATAGCCAAGAAATATTGAACTTGAAGATATTTTAGCAAAATAGTAGGAAAAAGTAAAAAATTAATTGAAAGTGATGAGAAGTATTCCTAAACTTATGCATAAGTTCAAAGAAACTATCATTGATGTTCTAGAAGATGTGAAGGTTAGTTCAAAGCCATGATTAACAAAAGTTATGCAAGTGGATCCTTCCCAAAGTAGGCTCCTTCCATAATGTCCTTGCATAACCACTTCCATTGGTGTTCGTGGGCACCCGAGAAGTTAAATGTAGACCATGCCTTTATTCTAAACAATGCACAACTACTGTGGTTTGGATGTTGCACTATCATACACAAAACTAAAAGGCTCATAATCTCATGCAACATTAAGGTGAATAATGGGATGAGAAGGGACTGTAGAGATCGAGATGTAAGGTACTTGACCATGTCCACAATAGGTTCTTGTGAAAAATGTGATTAAAATGATTAGCATACGTATATGTCCAAGTTCAGACCAATTCCATACCATGAACAATGATCTCACATTAACATTGTCCATCCTGCCAACCACCATGAGTCCACAACCACCTCAAAGAACAATCATCACTTCAAAAAGAGAAGAAGGAAGGAAGGAAGGGCCTTAGTTATAAGGGCCCCTTTAAGCATGGGTAACATGTCTTTCCAACCCCATAACCAATGATTGTAGCCTATTATTGTGTTTAAGGGGTGTGATTTGAATTCCCATTATTGTTTTTTTCTCTCTTTTTGTTTTGTTTTCTTTTTTGTGTTTTTTTATTTTTTGTTGTTTTTCTTTTTTTGGTTTTTTTTATGGGAACCACAGCATGCAAAGAATTTTAGCTTCCTATTATTGGTCAATGAAGGAGTGATGATATGTTCCAAGAGGAGTCATTAACCACATGAAGGAAGTTAAGAAGATAACCCAACAAGTTCCCTTGAGGTCACACTCATTCCCCAATTCTTCAAGGTACAATGATCATTGATTAATTTTAGTTTCATGAAAGAAGAACCAAATTATTTCCATGAAAAATACCTTATATTTAAGGAACTGAAGGGATGGATGAGGTGGTCTTACTTCTTTACATAATTACTTACCCAACACATAGCATTGACTTCTACATCATGACTTGGCAATATTATTAACAAAAACATGAAATACATTCATTAAACATAAAGAGAATGACTCAAGAAAAGAGAAAAACATTAAGAAATGAAAAACATATGAAGAATCAAAATTTTTTTGAAGAAATAGGAAAATGATAAAAAATTATAAAACAATAAAAAAATGAAAAACACTTATTAGTTCTTTAACTAGGATGGAGCATCTCCCCCACAACTAATCTTATGGCCACACATTCAGGAGATGGACTACACAATCCCCTGGTTATACACCAGTGATTTTCCATTTATCATTGTTGCTGATTTAATTAATTATGTGGTAGCACATATCGCATTTGTGATAGTCTCATTTGAATCATTTGGAGACGTATCTTCATCTGAACTTGAAGGTATTTTCCATCTTAGGGGTCCAGATGTGTTTACTTCTTCTTCTTGATTTTTAATTTTAATTCCTAGGTTTCCATGTTTAATATCCTCTTCTGGTATATAATCAAAGTGTAAGATATATGTGTCTAAGTCCTCTATTTGGTTCATTTTCTTAAGTCTAGAACTAATAAGTGGATATATTTCCATGCATCTTTAAAATAGTTTTATATTCTCATTTTCAAGCCACTAGGTGTCTTTGGGTTTAGTGGCCACTACATAGATTGGTTTTTGCTCATTCACTTGCTCCTAAAGTTTATGGTGGGTCCATATAGGGGTTGTGTTAATATTTCAAACTTCTAGCCCACAACTACACCCTTTATCATAATTCGTTATGCATGGATTCTTTTATCTCTCCATAGTGCTAGATTCATCACTTCTATTAGGTGTTGGAGGAATGATGGATGTTGGCCTTTGCATAGGATTGGAGAACATTGGTTGTGAGAGGAAGGGTATTATACTTGATTGGCATTGTGCTAGTTTGGATGAGTTAGTAGGTCTACAAGTCTTATTCTTACATGTGGTAACCATTCTAAAGAAAGGGCATTTCCAATATTGTGGTGGAGATATACTGGCATTATCATTTCTATGTATGTTAATAGCACAAGTGACATTCTTTCATTGAGTTTGTGGTGCTAAACCTTCATGTGTTATTGGAGGTGACATATGGTGGAGGTAAGTATGAGAATATTAAGGATATGGTAGAGGGTGAGAGGTGTGAGGTGGTGATCTCATATAAGATGTTGTAGGTTGATGATATTCAAGAGAGTAGTAGTAGTGATTCAAGGTAGAGGAAGTGGAACTAGTTGGTGAAATAGGTTGTTGAACATAATATTCATATGAGTTAGGCTTGTGGTAAGGGTAGTATTGGTTTGATGATGTCCTCCCCCATGACTGTGGGTTTTGCCAGTGCATTGGATGATAGTGTTGAGGATAGTAAGAAGTCCCACTAGGATGTTATAGTTGGTTGTAGGATTATCTATGATTACCTTGTAAGAAAGGTAATTTCCTAGGTATTTACTTTTGTACAAACTTGGGATTCAATGCAAAGGCCAAATACTCATGTAGATGTAACATGATTGGGCAATGGCCCTTTGGATGGTATAGGTAGATGTCACATCCATCATCTTCTTAGGTACTTGAGTCTATAGCCTCTTCTTCTACAGTCATTTCCCTTTTTTACCAATCAATGTTCTCACCTGTCTTCTGGTCCCTTTTCCTCCTTTTATTGTAATCACTTGATTTTTTTTGCATTACTCTCTCCTCTACGATTTCTATGCAAGTTGAAACTTTCTCATCTATCTATTCTAACATTTTATCTAACCTTGCTTCAAGCTCATCCATAGACTTTTGTATTGACAAGGTCTATTGTGAAATCATCTCATTAAGAGCTACCTCTTTTTCCTCATCATAGATATGGATCCTCTTCTTTTGAATAGTTGGGTCCTAGTAATATTTGTCAACATTCTCTCATTTACATAGCTCTTCTTCTTCTTTTGCCACACGCTCGATTAATGTTTGGATCTAATGGGTTCCTAGTTCATATAATTGACCTTGAGGTTAGATCCCAAGGGTCTCTCTCATTTGACTATGAAGGCCATCTATGATATGGAAAAATATCTCTTCTTGAGAGAAACCATGTCTTGGACATTTATTCAATAGAGAGTAGTATCTATCTAGGGACATATCCAAGGGTTCAAGTTATTCTTGTTTCCATCCTTGGATTTTTTTTCTTAGCTTGGACACCTTTGCATAGCTTTGGTATTTCTCATTTAATAGTTCCAACATTATGGATGACTAATGAATTGAATTTGGTTTCAACAATCTATAACATACTTCGGCTTTGTCTATTAGTATCCTAGCAAAGAGCTTTAGCTTTTTCCATCCACTTTCAATGTTTTATAAGATATAAGCATCATGGAAGGCTTGCAAATGGTGTTGTGGACTAGAATCATAGCCTCTAGCAAATTTGGGGATGTTATTCATATCAAGCCTTTTGATGAGACTTTTTTTGCGATGCCTGTGGGGTATTTTAATTACCTCTGTGATTTGTGTCATGCTCTTAGTGGCCAACAAGGATTCACTGTCATCAAACATGTCATGGTGAAAATTTTTATTTTTATTTATCTGATTGTGATGAGTTTGTCTATGCTCATTTTGATGTCTTTGATTTTTCCCTTGGTTCTTATTTCTATTTTTATTTTGACCCCATAGTGAAGATTTATCTCTATACCTATGTTCATCTTCGTCAAAACTAGATATTGAAGAGGAAGAAGAAGATGGGAAACTGGGAGAGTCATCATGGCTTCTATAGTATTCTCCATGGTCCCTTGATTTATTTTTTCTAGGTTTTGAGGTGGTCCTAGGCCTTGAGGCCTTCCCTGGTCTAGGACTTACTTCATCTCCTCTAGGATTGTCTACCTTAGGTGAATGTAGTCCTTGAGTGTAGTCAGGGTGGTCATGAACATATGAAACTCCTACATGAGGTTGGTCACTCCAATTTTCTTTAGTATATATCTCATTAATTCTCCAATCAATGTTCTCTTCATATGATGCATTATTTCTTCCTTGTGAAAGAGACATTTTTGTTAGTTAATGATGTGCATGACTTAATATTATTTGAAAGATAAGTCATTAATGCATTTACGGTGATCATGTATGATATAACTAATCTAGATAACTAGCACCATCCTTGACAACAATGGCAATGATGAGCAACAAGGTATCCCTTATGCCCAACCATACGAATCACAGGCATTCATGCACGGTTTCGTTGAATTTTGTGGATGGGACTAGTTGTGGCATATAGATTATTATGCATTGGATCCACACTACAGGCACCCATTGACTATTCTCTAAGACTACGGAATAAAAATTTAAGAGTTCAGCTACTCTATTGATCAAAGAATGCTAATACACAATGGGAGCATGTGTATTTATAGACTTTATTATGGAGTTGCATTGACAGGGCCTCATAAACATAGCAAATGCTATGTTGACACAACCCCATCAATGGTGAACACAATGTCAACAAGGTTGCATTGATGGGAACCCATCGACAAGGCCACATTGAGGGGGATCAATTTTTATGACACTTTGATGCTTCATCAGCAAGGAAGCCTAGGATCCCAAGAGGTAGAAAAGTGCATGATTACTTGGTACATTGGAATGATGAAGGGTCTAAAAATGCCATTTGGATCCATTAGAAAGATTTGCTTTATGGGGGCGTAATGCTATCACAAGTATATAGCCAACTTGAGGGTAAGTTTAAATTCTTAAGGGTGTAAAAGATGATGAGGACATCACTTAACCCATGTCTAAACCTTAATATTTTTATGCATAAATGCTTGTGTGTTGTTGTGTTTATTTTTTAGTGTTTTCCTTGATGATGATCTCAGGGTATTTGAACATGTTTGGGAGTATCTTGGGTTCATTTTGATGACTTTAGGGTGTTCTAGGGGCTATGGGGACTTGTTTGGAGGTGTCCAAAGGTTCTAGGCCTTGAAACAAGCATCTTTGTATTTTGGCTTCACAGAGGAGATGTCTCATCTACAAAGGGGATGTTTCATTTGTAAGTGATATGTCTCATTTGCATTGTAGACATCTCTACTAAGACGTCCCACATGATTTGAAGACATCTAATTTATGACCTCTGCACTAAAGAGAGACATCTCTTGTTTCTTGAACATTAAATTGAATGATAAATTTGAGGGCAGATGAAAAAACAGGAGGGAAAAGGTATAAATAGACCTCTTAGACCTTCAATTTTATCAAGAGAGTCTGAAGAGAGGCAAAAGAGATTCTAGGGGGAGAGGTGTGAGTGAGAGAAGAGTAGAGAGAGATAGAGTCTTGGTAAGGTGCCTTGATCATCATCCATGTGAGTGTGTGTTTTCTTTAATTAAGTGTGTGAAAGTTGGATTGAATCTCTTATCTATCCTTGGGAATTGTGCTTCCTTTCATATGTAAATTCTCCATTTGAATAAGAATAAATCTTTCATTTTCCTTTTCTTATTTAGATTTTCTATTTTATGACTTTGAGAGAGCTTGGATTGTGGAATCCATGTGAGCTCCTCATCATACTTCAAGGAAGAAGAAAACCCAAGAACTTAGAAAAGAGCTTCAAGAGTTTAAGGACTCCTTTAAAGCTTTTTTTGTTGAAATGCAATAAGTTATTCCCAAAGTAAAGGTCCACAAGAACTAAGATTTTACAGAAACTTAAGAAAGGGATATGGAGAAATTCAAGACTAACATGGGAAATATTTTTAAGGATAATTGATAGAATATCTTCTATCCATCAATAAGGAAAGGAATATGAAAGGTCTGGTGAAGTAGAGATCAATGTGAAAAAGAGTTTTCAAGTACCTCTTATTAAGCAAGGGAGTGCTCAATACTCAAGGGTTTCAAAGGAGGAGACCAAGAGCTTCATAAAAGGGACCAAGAGATCTTCAAAGTCCAAGATGGTGTATGTTGCTAATTAAGGAGAGATCCTACCTTGTGAGTCATGGGAGGTGAAGGATCTAAGTCAAGAGAGTGGCAAAGATCAAGGGACTTCTTCAAGGAGGATCAAGGGTAGCACTACAAGGTATGATACTAATTCTTTTTGCAATTGTTCTATACATTAGGGTAAGGGAAAGGAGATTTTAAGTCAAGTTGAGGCTATCTCATGGGAAAGAGATGAGTCTTCTAGGCAAGGTATGTGGGAGAATGATTACTTTAATGATGTTTTTAATCAATATGATGTTAACACTATGGAGGAGAGTTTGCCTTTTGAGTTGGTACCTCCAAAGTGGGATGAAGATCTTGTTCATGATTCCTTTGAAGGGGAGAAGCCATGGGAATTAGAAACTCCTATTTTGGATCTTGAACCTTCAAGCTTTGATGAGATTGGACAACCACATGTTGAAGATCAAGTTGAACCAAAGATGGATGGGGAAAGCCATGAAGATGTAAGTAAGAGTGAGCTTGACCTTGTTAATGGTAGTAATGTCTCTCATGTTGAAGCTAGTGTGATGGATGCTAGTTTTACACTTTAGCTTGGTAGTGATTTATTTAATGATAATGATGAGAATCATGATCATTGTGGTGATTGTGATGGGATTGAGAGTCATGTTGTAAGTTTTGATTCCATTATTAGTGAAAGGAAGACTAATGATGGTAATTTGTTTAATGATTATGGCCATTGGAATAGTCATTATGAGAAGGTCATTATTGATGTAAGTGAAGACATTGATAATGATATGATTTTTCAAAATTTGAAGATGCTTGTTATTAATTCTAGCAATGATAAATATATGAAGTGTGTTGATGGTTTTGATTTTCTTTGTTGTAAAATTGAAGTGCAACATGAAGGTAATCTACATGGTGGTAATGAAAGGAAACTAAGTGGTAGTCTTCCAAACACCAAGAAGAAGAAGGTGAAGAAGAAGAAAAAGAAAAGAAGAAAAGATGTTAAATTAAGAAAGCCTAATCCTTTTTCTTTTCTTTATTCTTTATTTGTTGCAGGTTTGAGTCATCATGGGAATGCAAGGAAAGAATTTCAAGGAGATGATCAAATGAAGGAAGCATGAGGGGTGTGAGAACAAGTCCCCATGAGTAGGGAAAGCTTAAAACTAGAACCTCCAATGATATTTATTCTCATGTTTGTAATGCATTGAGTCATGATTATGGTGATGGCCTTGAGTCATGGGTCCATGGTTCCTTCCAACTTGTGAAGGATCATGAATCATGACATTTTTAAGGGTGGGAGAGCTTGTATAGGGACACCTCTTTGTATCCCCTTGTTCTACCCTACATACTATGTATCTTTTTATGTTGATTTTGTTGGGGATGATTTGTGGATGTTTTGGCATGTTTTGGGGGTTTTTTTTGGCTCATTTTGATGAGTTCAGGGTGTTCAAGGATCTATATGAAATTGTTGGGATACATCTGGAGGCTCACAATGTCAAAATGAGCACTTTTATTTTTGGCACCTACCAAAGAGATGTGTCCTTTAAGAGATAGACATCTCCCTAGAGATGTCTTCCCTAAAGTGTAAACATCCCAAGTCCAAAGGAGATGTCTACAAAAAATAGTATACATCTCTCCTAAGAATAGGTGATGAGTTGTGTGTCGATCATGTTGACAGGATCCCATCGACGTGACCTGATTGAGGAGATCAAGTCGATGTAGGGTTTTTTACATCCATAGGTACCCATCAATGTAGCACCCTATCTTGCCTATAAATACATGCTTACCAGCCACATTTATGGCATTCATTTAATAGTAGCATAGTGTACCTCTTGTAGTTTGTTCTTTCAAGAGTTAGAATATTTTCTAAGTGCCTATAGTAGGAGTGAGAAGTGTATGGATCTTTATTCAAGCACGGATGTACTTCAGCACCCCGGTGTGATCAGCAATAAAGATGAGCTTTCTTCATAAACCTTGCAACACTTAAACTTACTTTAATGTTTAGTTAATGTATTTATTATTCATGTAACTTACTTTAATGCATTCATTTAATTAGTTAACTTTGAATAATGATACACATAAGTACGACCATCTCAAGCAAATGATTAACACTTGGTAATCCTAGTAGCACTTAATGCTTGGTAACCCAGTAGCATTGTAACATGTTCAAGATGTTTATAGCAGATGGGAATGGATGCTTATGTTGGGATTAGCCAAGCATTAGCTAGTCATTAAATTAATTAAATATTTAATTACTTAATTTTTAGCACTTAGGCAAATTACATGAAAAACATAAAATGATAAAAATCATGTGCTTCAGTTACACTAAACCCTACTTTTGCACTTCACAAGTGAAACTAAGAAGACAACGATCATGTCTATTAGATTCACTACCTAGATCAAGTGCACTTAGAGAGCTAAATTATACATAATTTGATTAGATTACTTAGTGAACACTAGTGATTCATATGGTTGGGCATAGGAACTACTTGCTACTCATCACTGGCACCATTGTCAAGGAATTTAGTTAGCTATGTGTACTATCTAGGATAATAGTAAAATCATTAAATAATCACTATCACAGTATTAATGATTTATCTTTTTGAAAATACTATTATTTTAATTCACACATGCATAGGAAAAATGGTAGGTTTTATACTAAAGAGAATTCGAGTAAACAACCTCAAGTAGGGGCTTCATATGCTCATTTTGACCTGTACTACATGCAAGAACTACATTCAAGTAGTATAGAAAACTCTAGAGGAGATGGAATAAGTCCTAGATCAAGGAGGGCCTTAAGGCCTAGGACCTTCTCTAAATTTAGAAAGGATACATCAAGGGACAATAGGGAGAATTATAAAATCCATGGTAATTCTCCTAGTTCACCATCTTCCTCTTTCTCTTCAACATCTAGTTCTAACAAAGATGAATGTAGGTATAGAGATAGAGCTCCATCATGGGCTCAAGATAAATATAGAACCCAAGGACAAAATCGAGGACATCAAAATGAACATAGACAAGATCATCACAATTATACAATAAAAATGATGATTATCATGATGACATGTCTAATGAAAATGAAACCTTGCTAGCAACTAGGAGCATGAAACAAATCTGGGAGGTAGTTAGAATACCTCATAAGCATCAAAGGGAAAGCTACATCAAATGATTAGATATGAATAACATTCCTAGATTTGAGAGTGGCTATAATTCTAATCCACAACACCATCTACAAGCCTTCTGCAATACCTACACCTTATAGAACATTGAAACTAAGTGGACAAAGCTTAAGCTCTACCCTAGGATACTCATAGAAGAAGCTAAGAGTTGGTATGTATCATTGAAGCTAACTTCAATCCACTAGTGGTCTATAATGTTTGAGATTTTCAATGAAAAATATCAAACCTATGAGTGTCCAATTTGAGAAAAAAAATGCAAAGATGGAAATAAGGAAATCATGAATCCTTGATACTATTCTCTACTACATACATGTCTAGGCCATGGGTTTTCTTAAAAGGAGTAGCTTCTCGACATCATAGATGTGCTTTCTAAGCAAACGAGAAAGACCCTTGGGATCTACACCCAAGGATGATTATTCAAATTGAGAGCCCATTGGATACAAAGGCTAGTGGAACAAGTGGTGAAAGAAGAAGGAGAGCTATGTAAAAGGACGAATGTTGAAGAATATAACTAAGACCCAAATCTTCAAAAAAAATAGGTCCATATGTATGTGTTGGTGACCGTTTGGGACACAACCGCCAATGAGTGTCCTCGAATAGGGTTTAGGTGCTTGCTGGTCTCTAGCAACACCAAGGCCCAGATACCTCTAAATAGGCTCGGTGGGTAAATGTGAGTATGTATTTGCTATTGTGAATGTTGAAATGGTTGGGCTACATATAAAAAAACTATAAATGGTTATCATAAAGAGATTCGACCAAACTTTGTCAAATACTATGAATTGGTGAAAATTCTTGTTTTGTCTAATCACCTAGTCTATGCGATCCTTATAATACCTACTTTTCACAAATAAAATTTTCCAAAAACATTTGAGCACAATTCTACCAATCTACTCCTAATTTTCCCCAGAGAGAAAAAAAAAATCCACAAGAAAACTAGAAATAGAGCAAGATTCAATGGACTTAGAAAAAGAAAGAAAAGAAAGCAGATTTGTGTACAATCTCAAATATTTAGATAAGGTAAATTGATACGAGGAAACACTTCACAATAAAGCTATTCCAAATTCAATATCTACAAATTTTTCAAACTTTCTAGGCTCAAACAAGCAATTTCTTCAAGACAAATCCTACTATGCTACTAAAAATTATGGTGTAAACTACTATGTACAAGACTCTATTTTGTCTAGATAATAGTTGTCAACAATTGCATTCAATAGAACCTTTAAAAGATTTAAGAATTTCTAATTGAAATAGTATGAGACTCACTTCATAAATAAAGAAGCTATTTCAGTCCCATCAAAATTCCATAGATTTTCTAAACCCTCTTGACTATTGATTGCTCAATGGCATGTCTACTGTAGAGGCTCTCTTACAGCAGTCCTAACAATCGTTCTGAAACATTGCATAATAATAAATTTCACTAATAAATCTCACTAATAAATTGCTCTTAAGGCTTTTAAACATAAGCTTTTCTATGGAAAATTTCAAAAGGAAATTACTATCATGCAACAAGAACTATAAGAGCAATCAATTTTAAATGCCAAGCATGATACTATCTAAACCACTAGCTAAGCAGTTTAAAAAAAACGAGAAGAATATAACTCATAGGATTAAAACAAATCGGCTTAAATTGTGTCTTTAGCAAGCCATCTAAAAAGTAATCTTCAAAATGTCTTCTTTATTTGCTTTTTTTCCCTTCCCCCAAAAGCCCATTCTAGCTACCTTCTAAAGCCTTTTTATAGTGCCCCATAGTTAGTTAGGGTTTACAAAATATCTTGGATAACTTGTTCACCAAGTTAGGAAGTTACAACTTGCCCAACAAGTTAGGAGAAAATCATGCTAACATTGGCATGTATTTTTTCAAAGTACATATATATTTTTATAAGTAGTTGCAACTTCCACAGGAAGTCCAAACCCTTATAGAAAATAAAGCCAAGTATATGGTGATTATAATCTTCAAGTTAGCTTAATCATGACTATCATAGAGAAATTAGGTATGGTGGCAAAATGTGTCCTTTGGAGCCATATCCTGAAGATCATCACAAATTTTAGGAAATATTTATCATAATTGACAAGTGTCCCATCCATCAATAACCCCTCACACAAATTTTTCAAATGGTATATAAAAATTTAATCCGGTTAATCATGCGAGGTAAAATATTATATGATTTTAACCACGTAAAATAGCGTGTCATATTCTCACAAGAAATATTTTTCCTAAACCTTTACATCCAAAATTTCTGTCATCATGAATAGATGGTGCCGTGCGTGTTTCAGCAAGGCACAAGAAACCCTTCTTTAGAACTGATATTATGATCAACGCCTAGCACGTCCCCTGCAACCAGAGATCTTTGCAGAGCAACACCTTGTTGCCGCCGCATCCGGTGATACTTCCATGTGCCACACTTCAAAAAACAAAACATGTAGTTGCTGTAATCCTAAGTTGCTACCATTGGAGTTTTATAATGATCGGAGTTTTATAATGATGCCCCTGTTTGCCATGATTAGTTTTTTGTTATAGTCTCCACCGACTATGGTTGCCATGTACCTGATTTTTTTAAAATGGGCTCTCCACACTACGTCATGTGTCTATGTTTGCTACTTTAGGCTTATTTCCTGGCATGTCGTGCACTCTATTTTGTCACCTAATTCTTGCATTTTCTTTTGCAAAAATTTGTGGTTCTTTCAGTGCTCTGCATCTGTGCTTAGGCTTGAATCTTTTTATTCACTGGGTGCCATGGATTTTATACAAGGAAAGATTTTTTTCTGATGTACTAGTGTAATGTGAACGTAATTTAGGGTTATGAAAACTTGAATTTTGGTCCCCAAAATTTTTAAACAATATTTTTAAGCCTTCTTGAAATTCTTCTTCTTAATTTGTATGCAAGTGCCAATATTAGCTCTTAAACCCTTTGACCTTACTTATTCGGTGTCGTCTATTACAGTTACGTGTTAGTAACAATCCAAGCGCAGTTGGCAGCAAAATCTTGACATATTCTTGATACTTGGTCTATGTTTTTTTCTTTTATCCATTGCTATGAATTCAATGCCTATTCTTGATTTTTTGATTTCTTTGTATTTTGAATATGGGCATGTTGATTGATATATTTCAAATGCAGGGCACATAACAAGTGTTTGACAAAGTGCCCTTACCAATACACTTATTTTACGGTTGTTATAAAAATTGTTTGAACATACAGCTTTCATGGTCAATTCTCACAAATTTAGTTGTGTTGCTATTACACTAGCTACTGCATTTGATTTATTTTTTAAATATGACTTCCTTGCATTCAGGGATTAAAATTTGAAAACTACATGCATGCTTTGATTTATTCCAATGAACTTAAGCTTGTTGTAAGGTGTTCCATATAAAATTTTTTGATACTTTTGTGGCCTTGTCTTCAATATTGCAATACATAAAATTGCTTTTGTGATTGCTTTTCTCAAGTCTTGCTTGTAATCTTTGGTAAGAGTACAATGATTATCCTTCTTCCATAACCTCATCCTTATGCTCACAAGCACTTCTCAAAATTATTCATAGACAACTACAAATACCAATAGAGCACCAAAAAATAACTCTTAACCAATTTTATCATGCAAGATTTTTCCATTCAATGGCCTAAATGTGACAACATTTCATACCCCCTTTCTTGAAATAAGAAATGTTATTGATAAAATATACATATAAAATAGAAATATTTTTTGAGGAAAACTTCCATTAAACTTAAGGTTTAATGGAATAAAAACCTCTTCCTATGAAAACATAGAAACTATACAAATTTACGTTTTTACATGAACATGAACTATTCTTGGTGAGGGAAAAGAATAGCGAGGGTTACTCTTTTTAGAACCCTCATGTCTTGAATCTTCTCATATGTTATTTTCATTGTAATGAAGACATTTTTATCCTCCTCTTGCCTTATAGAAGCCTCGCCTTGATCTTCTTTCATCTTATCTCCCTCAACTATTTTCATTTCCTTTGTTGGAGATTTTGGAGGCTCTCTCCATGTGGAAACTTCATCATCATCTTGAGACATACAAGCTTCACCTCAT
The DNA here is from genome assembly GCA_015680685.1 of Gnetum montanum. Lineage (NCBI taxonomy): Eukaryota > Viridiplantae > Streptophyta > Gnetopsida > Gnetales > Gnetaceae > Gnetum > Gnetum montanum. The sequence continues at coordinate 54,891 of MNCI01015593.1, forward strand.
GAATCTTCCTTGCTTGGTGATTTTTGAGCTCCATCGTGAAGTGTACACTCTTGAAAAGCACCCCAATCATTGGCCTGAATGGAGAGACCACCTGGGAGACATGAATTCATCAGCAAGCCACATTAGGAAAGGACTTTCTTTTGGAGCTCCACGAGATACAGCTTTGTAATAGTCCTTCAACACATGTTCTAGGAAACATCCCATCACATATGGAATGAAAGGCCTCTTCTCTTTCAAACCTAACACTTCTCTTACTTTCTAAGCAACCCAATCCTCTTCTTATAGTAGTTAGAAACTCAAAATTCCCACCAAAAATCTTCAACCAATTTTCCCTCCTTGTTCACACTTCAACCACTTTTTAAATTCTTCACTTAATTGACATAATTTCCCACTAAGTGGTTGATTAGTTACCTTTTCCACTTGTCACAATTGTATGAGTTAAATAATTAAATTATTTTTAATTTAAATATATCTATCATATATACATTTATTTAATANAATTACTTTGTAATCTAAAATGAACCAGTCCATGTCAATGTAAACTTATTCAATTTCTTCATATTCCATAATAGGACAAGATCCTCTATTTTGAAAGTTCTTTTTAAAGCTTTCTTATCGAACTATCTTTTGACTTGAGAGGTATGTCATAGCAAATTACCCTTTGCTTTATCTATTTTAGCTTCCCTTTTAATGAGCAAAGTCATGAAACTTCTATCTTTATTAGTTTTTTCACTATATCTTTGTACAAATTCTGAGGTTGAACTTATCATCTTATTTGTAATTTTTGCTGGAAAACCATAAACTAAATTATACAATGATGTCCCAATAGCCTTCTTGAATCAAATTCGATCTATCCATAATGATGATTGTACATAATCAATCTAATTTCTTGGATTTCCATCCATTGATTTCTTGATGTAAGTGATAAGCTTTTTATTAGTAGATTCTGCTAGGCCATTTCCTTGAGGATAATAATTGGATGATGAAAAGATGAAAATGGATTTCTCTAATGCCTATGTTATAAATTCTTCAAATTGAAAAGCGGGTCCATTATTTGATACTGACACTTCAAGTAAACCAAAACAACTTAGGATTTTATCTTCTAGAAACTTGATCACATCTGATGCTGAACTTCCTCTTAGAGCCTTTCCTTCAGACCATTTGTTGAAATAGTCAGTAACTGTGAGAATGAACTTGTGTCCAGCTCTCGAAGGAATAATTGTACCAATAAAATCCAAACCCCATTGCTGAAATGGTCTATCCACAACTATTGGTTTTAAGGGGGCTTTAGCCTTTTTGATCTTCAACCCATGAATTTGACATTTATAGCAATTTTGAATCTTTGAACTAATATCTTGATACATAGTAGGCCAGTAATATTCATATCAAAGTATATGTTGCGTAGTTGACTTCAGGGATTTATAAAATAAATTCAAATGATCGTGGAATTGTTCTAAAATAAAAATAATTTGATCATTATGAATGCATTCCAATAAAACCCCTCGAAAATATTTTCTATATAATATACTATCTTTAACAACAAATTTTCCTGCTCTTTTGAATAAAGCTCTCTTTTGACTTGTAGTTAAGTCATCTGGGATTTTTCTTGTATTAAGAAATTTAAGAATTCCATCATACTAATTCTCTTCATGAGTACCAAGATTACATACTTCATTTTCTCTAGCCATTAACTTGGCTAATCCCATTCCCTTAATTGTTTTGCATATTTCCAATGAAAATATGAAACTTTGAAGCTTTATAAGCCATTTTCATTTTTTCAATCCAACCTGATTTTGAGCTAAGAATTTCTTGACTATAGGTTCAATTAGCATAATATGGACTAACGAACTTTCCAAATAGTATTTAAAATATAAAGTGCTTTAATAACTAAAAATGCTTATTTTTCTAAGTCTGAATAATTTAATTCTAAACCTTTCAACTGATAGCCAAAAAATTCGATTGGTTCATCTTGACCTTCATCATCTTTTTGTGTTAAAATAGCAATGATGGAATCATTTGAAGCAAAAGAATATAACCAAAAATCTTCTTTTAGTTTAGGCTTCACCAAATATGGAGCCTCTTGTATGACATTTTTAATTGTTGCTAAAGCTCTATCTGATTCTAGCATTTTCTCTACTTGGACATCTTTCTTTAGCATATGCACCAAGGGCTTGGTAATTTTAGTAAACCTAAGGATAAACTTTTTCACAAAGTTTATCTTTCCAAAGAAAGATCTAAGAGATTTCTTACTTGTGGGATGCTCAATATTCTATATTGCTTGGATTCGAGAATTATCTATAGCAATTCCTTTGTGACATATCACATGCCCTAGTAAGCTTCCAAATTTAACCCCAAAGATACATTTCTTGGGATTTAATGAAACACCAAACTCACAACATTTGTTCAAAACTTGTTGGAGATGATTAATATGATCCTTCTTTCTTCTTGAGAATATAGTAATATCATCCAGGTAAACTACAACAAATTCACCTAATAAACCTTTAAATGCTAAATCCATTGCTCTTTGGAAAGTAGCTCCAGCATTTGACAATCCAAATGGCATTCTTTGATAAGCGAAAGTTCCCCATTTGGTGATAAATGTTGTTTTATATCTATCATTCTTATCTACCATGATTTGATTATAACCTGAGAAGCCATCTAAGAAAGAATATACTTGATAACCAAGTACTTTAATCAACATCTCATCAACTCTTGAAAGTGGATACCTATCCTTTTTTAAGGCATCATTCAAATTTTCGAAGTCTACACAAAGCCTTATAGCACCATTTTTCTTTCTCACTAGAACAAAATTACCAAGCCATGTTAAATATCGTACTAGATATATGATTCGTGCTTGTAACAACTTCTTGATCTCGACTTTTATAGCTGGTTCAAATGATGGATTGAATTTCCTTTGTTTTTTCTTAACAGTTTTACAACCTTCTATTAAAGGAATCCTATGTGTCATCACATCCGGTCTAAAAGCTTTAAGCTCATCATAAGACCAAGCAAAATTGTCCAAATTATTTCTTAGACATGATAGCAAGTTTTGCTTGAAACTCGAATCCTTTTCCTTTGTAACATTTAACATCTTTGGCATCTCATTTGATCCAAAATTCACTACTTTGAAAGCTTGATCATCTGGTTTTTGTATATCTCTTCCAGTAAGCAAATTTTCCTTGAACTCATGTTCAAAATAAATCATCATTTTTGGAATGAAATTAGCCTTAGATTTTGATGATGTTTCAAGTATGACTTGACCCTCAAATTCTTGTTTGTTTTTCATAAATCTAAGTTCTTGATCATCAACTTTTAATACTTGTAAATGCTTTATATTATCTGCTATTGATGGCTGATGTTCTTCTTCAATTATTACATGCTCGTAACCCTCTATTATTTGCATGTCTAATGTTGAAGTTTCTTTTGCGAAGTCATATGCTATAAGATTCTTTACTCTACTTTTATGCTCTATCTGGGAGTGTTGAAACTAATCTAATATCTTACAGATAAGTTGCTTATGAAGTCTTAAGAATGATTTTTTTACTATATAGGTACCTTTAACTTGTTCAAAAACTAATCTTGAGTCTTCCTTTATAGTGATTACTTTGATCCCTTTATCTAGAGCTATTCTAATACCAATACATAAAGCTTCATATTCAACTTTGTTGTTAGTACATGGGAAAGATAGGTGAATTTCTTTTAGAATTTCTGGTGAATTATTTCTTAATATTTCGACCCTTGCAACTTTTGAATTACATGAACCATCAAAGTATAACTCCCATTTATCCTCATCTTTGGATCCCTCTTTCTCGAAATTATATGTTTCTTGAAGTGTACAAATTCTAGTTTCATATGCTCTTGTTTTAACACTTTTACTTTTTCCATTTCAAGTAATACTATCAATCATCAAAGGTTCACTATATACATATATTTTATTGGGCTCTCCTTTCCAAGGTAGCCACATATGTGAATAATCTGTCGATATGTAACCAGAGAAATTTTTGCTTCAGCTTCTACTTAATAAGAGACTATATGAATATGGTATATCTGCTACTTGAATAGTCACTCTACTTTTGATATGTGGTTTAGAAGCAATTTCCAATAGAACATTTGGTAATTGACCTACAATATTCACTCTACTCTTATCCACTTGAATAATCTTTTTATTTGATTTTTCAGGAATCAAACCAAGTCTCTTACAAATAGATAATGGCATTATTGTAGATGTGGCTCCAGAATCAACCAAACAATTATGCAAGTATTTATCGTTTAACTTCAATGTCAAAAGAAAAGGAGGTGCTTCCTTATCAAAAATATAGTCGTAAAAGGCCTTTAATTTCTCATCATTATTAGATACATAACTTAACTCTAATTCTCTAACTCTGCTTTTGCCTTCAATAAACTCTAGAACCTTTCCTTGTTAATCTCCTATTTGAAGTAATTAATAAAAACTAATATTGACCTTGACATGTTTAAGGTCTTCAATCAAATCATATTCTGCATCACCAATAAAGCTTGGTTTCTTTATCCATTTCTTAAAAGACTAATTTGGAGTGCTTCATTCTACTTGATCATCTTTACCTTTATTTTTATCTCTTCTATTTAGCTCAAATGCCTTTCTCTTAGTAGATGGATTAGTAATAATGTTTGGAGGTCTAGAAGTAGTTAGTATTTCTTTTGATCATAGACTATATCCATTTTCCTCATTGTTATTACATTCTTCATCTGAAAACATATCTTCTTTGAAACTTGATAAAGAAGAAATATCGCTAGATCCACTGCTAGAAGATTTACTTGCATAATGAACATTAGATAACTCATTATTAGATTTAATATTAAGTTAGACACAACAAGGTCACTATCATCCTCATCTTCTACTAACTTAGTGTCTTGATATATATGTTTTCTATGTTTCCTTTCTTCCTTGATCTTAACTTTAGCCAAAGCTTTTTCAAGCTTCACTATTTTGTTGAACATATCTCTCATTAATTTTCCTTTCTCAAATTCTCTTACTTCAGGTTCTTACTCTATCTTAACATGAGATGGACATGGTAAAGCTTTAAATTGAGAAAAATCTTTCATTGGAATCACAACTTTCTCTAATCTTTTTTGAGTTGCAATATTTTCTTCATGATTCAAGTTCAAGTGTTTTTCTAACTATATATCTTCACTAAAGTAGTCATTTAGTATAGTTAAGTTCAAAGTTCTTCTTAACCAAATTGAAATGTTGGGGTTGATAGCTTTTAGATGAGTTTCTCTAAGCATTTCATTTGATGGTCTATATTGTCTTTGAAAGAGTCCACAAATTCGTTAAAATTTAATATTGAAATCTTTAATTACCTTTTTAACTCCTTTCTTAGCTTGTATTAGCCCATAATACAATTGTTGTTGATCTAGTTGATTACCAAACTGGGCTAAGAAAAGATTCTTCATGTCATCCCAACTTGTAATACTGTTACTTGGTAAGTCTGAATACCGAATTTGAGCCATATCCTTTAAATTGGATACAAACAGCCTACAAGCTTGATCTTGATGTTGAATATTTGCATGAGCTAAAGCTAACTCAAACATGTGAATGTATTTTTTAGCTAAGTAAGATTTTCTAGGAATGAAAGGCTCAGGCAAATATTTGCAAACTACTTTAGGAATATCATCGTAATTTTGAAATCCTAATGATGTGATTTTTTGCCAAGGATTTTCCATCTTATTCCTTTGGATAGTTGAACTCTTAAACTTTCTAGATCTTCTCTTATAGAATGATAAATCAAATATAATAGGTGATCTTCTCGACCTTCTAGTTTTCACTCCACTACTTATTCCAAATTCAAAAACTTTCTTTTGTTCTTCTCCTGATGAAGAATCAATCTTATAATCAAGAACTTTCGTTGAATATTTGAAACCTTCCAAACTATCAATCTTATTGCTCATGAATTAAAAATAGTGTTGAATTTCTTAAGCCTTTCTAGTAATGAAGAACTATTGATGTGCTAGAATTATTACGTTTATGAACTTAGAGGATAAATTTTCAGCCCTTCTTCTAGTGGGAAAAGAACTGTTGGCAACCATTTGAGACGCAATCACCAATAAGTATCCTTGAACAAGGTTTAGGTGCTTGTTGGTCTCTGGCAACACCAAGGCCTAGATACCTCCAAATAGACTCAATGGTTAAACGTGAGTATGTGTTTGCTGTTGTGAATGTTGAAATGGTTGGGTTGAATATTGATGAGTGGTGAGGTACCCGTACACCCAACCATATGAATCATGGGCATTCACACGTGACTCGGTCGTATTTTGTAGACTGTAAGCACTTACATACACCGAATTCTAGATAGAAAAACCTTAGTTAGAATGGTTGTTTTCTTCCCAATCTCACCTGTGATATTCTAAAGTGATGGTTGAGTGAGATTGAGGCAAATGATTTTTTATTAGTTTTCTTTTTATCTTTAAAGGTCTAACTCTTTTAATGTAGGAAATGAAAACTTGTGTAAGTTGTAATAGTTCTACTCTATCACTTAACTCTCCCTAGCATAAGCAACCGATCCCATCTTCCGTGCACATCTTGAGCATATCCTAACTGAAACACCACTAATTTTGGCCTAGCACTTTGAAATAAGAATGACTCAAGCCCTTTCAAAGTTTCGGGAGGCAAAATTTGGCTAAGGCATGGAGCTCACATCTAGCTTGCCCAAGCTAGCTTGCTCATGCTGTCAAGCTAGCTTGCCCTCAGCGTGAGCAACTCTAGCAGCTTCAAAATCAAGTAAAAATGGTCCAAATCTGAAAGTGCAACCTATCCTCAAGAGCCATTGATGTCCACTCCAATTTTCAGCATTCGGGAGATTAAATGGTGCAGATTTTCACACTCACGCTGCAGCGTGAGTCCAATGTGACCAACTTTTACAGCCTCAAAATTGAGTCAAAATGACTTGATTTCAAGGGTTCAATTCATCCCTAGGGTCAACTATTGATAACTATGGGTCTCAGCCTCCAGAATGTTAGATTTTAGGCCCAAAATTGAGAGTTTTCAGAAGTTTTCCTAAGTTCATGCTGCAAGTCACACTGTAGTGTGAGGCCAACGTGACCTGCCAAAAGTGGCTTCAAATAGGGCACATTCAGACTCAAATTTCGACTTGTAGGGGCAAACATAGGTAAACAACTATTACACCCAAGAAACAGGCTTTAGAAATTCAAAAACTAGAGCCAAAAGTGTCATTCTCCTTAGGTCACGTTGAAAGTCACGCTATGGCATGAGTCGAGTGTGACCTATCCAAAATAGCTCCAAATTAAATATATTCAAGCTCAAATTCTAGATTGCAAATAACTCTCAAGGTTGGACACATTCAAGGCAACAGTTTCATTCAACGAACAGGCTTCAGAAGTCAAAATTTGGTGTCAAGTATGATAAAATTTAGGTGCTTGCTGGTCTTTGGCAACACCAAGGCCCAGATACCTCCAAATAGACTCAATAGTTAATGTGAGTATGTGTGTGTGCTGTTGCAATGTGCGATTGTGAAAATGAAACGATTGCGTTGTGTGTAAACTACAAATGACTTATCTTAAAGAGATTCAGCCAACTTTGCCAAGTACTGTGAGTTGTTGAGAGTTCCTATTTTGTTCAATTACCTAGTCTACGCTGTCCTTATAATACCTACTTGTAACAAATAAAATTTTGTAAAAACATTTAAGAAAAAATCTGCAAATCTACTTCTAATTTTCCCCAAAGAAAGAAATAGTTCCACAAGAAAACTAGAAATAGAGCATGATTCAGTGGAAATAGACTGAAAAGAAAGCAGATTTGTGTTAAGACCTAAAATAGTTAAACAAGGTAAAATGATATAAGTAAACACTTCGCAATAAAGCTATCCCAAATTCAATATCTATGAATTGTTCAAAATTCCAAGACTCAAATAAGCAATTTCTTCAAGACAATCCTACTATGCTACCAAAAATTGTTGTGTAAACTATCACATACGAGACTCCATTTTGGCTAGATCATTGATGTCAATAATTGCATTCAACAGAACCTTCAAAAGACTTGAAAATTTCTGATTGAAATACCATGGAGATTTTCTTTAAAGATAAAAATAAGCTATTCTAATCCCATCAAAATACCAAATATTTTTTGAACCCTCTTGACTATTGAATCGTTCAATGGCATGACTACAAGTAGAGGCTCTCTTACAACAATCTCAATAGCAGTTCTTATACGTTGCACGCTAACCAAATTCACTACTAAAATGCTCTTAAGGCTTTCAAACACAAGCGCTTCTATGGAAAAATTTTAACAGAAATTTCCTATCGAGCAACAAGAACAATAAGAGCAATCTAAAAATCCCAAAATTACTTGCCAAGCATGATACTATCTAAACCACTAACTAAAAAATTTAAATAAAATAAAAAATAATAAGCATAACTCACAGTACTATGACAAAGAGGCTGAAATCGTTTCTTTAGCTAGTCATCTTACAAGCAATCTTTCACAATTTCTTCTTTACAATGCTCTTCCAAGACCCAAAATGTGTCTCCAAGTGAGAGCTCCAAGTGCTAGCTAGTAGTCTTCCCAAGTGTTCCAAAGTATGTTGTCTTGTCCCCCCCTTGTGATATTTTTTGTTCTTACCCCTGAAGCCTTTTTATAGGGTTCAAAAGGTAGTTCCATATTGAAAAATATCTTAGCTAACTTCTCTCCCAAGTAACTTGCCCAACAAGTTAGGAGATTACTTGCCCAACAAGTTAGGTAAGTTACAAAAATTTTGGGTGGTTGTAACCACCATAGAGATAAAAAAGCTATAGCTGACAAGTGTCCCATTTAATTGACAAGTGGTCCTTCAGTCACCAAGTGGTCACCATGGAGACAAAAAAGCTGTAGTTGACAAGTGGCCTTTTTAGTTGCCAAGTGTCTTCATGGTAATCAAAATTAAAATTAGTTACAAATATCATAGTTGTAACTATTATAGAAAGTTACAACTTCCATAGGAATAAAAGGGATAATAGCCAAATGTCCCCTTTATATAGGATGTTACACAAATATCCCATAACTTTCTTTTCCTTTTTAAATCATAAAATATTTTATTTAAATCATAGTAATAGAGAATAGTAATCATAGTAAATATATATCTATTGGCACCTAACTTGATGAAATTAATCCACATTCTAGACCACGTGTGACCTTTATACTTGGTAAAAAAAAACGTTAAAAATATTAAATGCTTCCTTGATCTGCGGCATCTCTGTCTGGCCATGTGCTGAATGGCGTTACATATTTTTTTTGAGCATTCTGTAATCTTCCCAGCAACTCCATGACCATCTCCATCTCTGCAGCAAATTTAATGATGAAGATGTCGATTTGTGCAGGTTTTACAGCGATTTTGACGAAGAGGTCGTCTAGCACGGCCGTGAAGGCTTCCTCCACTTCTTCGCGAGCTTCGTCGAGGGTGGTGTGCGTGTTTTCGGAGTGGATGAATTTGGAGGTGCAAGTCTTCTCACCCAGACCCGAGTGTAGGTGAACCCTAGATCCCTTCATCTCCAGATACGCGTCCCAGCGTGGGGGTCATTGGATATCTGATCTCTCAAACATGACGTTGTAAGTGAAAATAATCTACTCCTGCTCCTGGTAAACGCTTCCAGATCCTTGTGTTGTCAGGGGCTCTGTGACTGTGTTTCTGGTAGACATGGCATTCGTTCGGTCCGATCCAACAATGTTTTATTGAATGCAGCAGCAGCGATGTTGTGTGTAGCTGTGGTGGTGGCCAACATGTAGGTGGCGGCGGCGGATCAGTTCTGTCTCTTTGTTGTGGTGTGGACTACAACGGTGGTTTCATATGTGTTATTTGCCCCTTGCCCGCTAGCTGCACCCCATGGCCGAGGCTCATAATACTGCCAAACCCTAGTTCTGCAATCTTTCTTTCCACCGTAACCTTTGTGCGATGTTGTATGGATTAGTGGCTTGACCACGGCATGCTCTGACTCTGGGACACCCTGATGGTGCAACACCAACTATTAGAGGAGGTGATGGGTTCAGATGTTGAGGCTCTGGCATGCCTCCGTATGCTTGCACTTGAGCCTTAGTCTGGAAGCCTGGTGATGATGCTGATACTGGTGGTCGTAGTAATCCACGTGCTGTACCTGGAAACGATAAAAATAGGCCTCTAAGGTTTGAATCCCAGGCATTATTTGCCATAATTTCCTCTTGGGGATGGACCCTATTGACATCATCTAGTTTATTTTCCGTCTATTTCCCTTTAACAACTTACTAATCAACATATTGCCTAAGCTTTTCCATTCTTTGACAAGGTCATATTTCTTTTGAAATTCTTTCTAAATTATTTTAGGCAGAGTGCATATACCTTCAACAAATATTGGCAGCCTGAAACACTATTTTTCTACCACCTTTCCCTAAGGATAGCTCTTGCTCATTCTTTACCAGTATCCAAATGATCAATTCCTGAAAGTATTTCTAATAATAAAGAATTCCTTACTTGTCAATTCATTCACCATTGGCACATTATCTCTTGCAATCTTCTATTCACTATCTTTCATATGTGCATCATAATGTTTTAGTTGAATGTTATGGCCTCCCTGATATGCATGCCTTTCCTCCTTAAGGGCTCCATGCAAGGAATGTTTTAGTTGATGATGTAGACAACCAATGATGTTGCTTTGAGGATAATACTCTAGTATACCTAATCCACCTCATAGCATGTTCGAAATGAGAGTTAGATAGACCTCTGGAATATCCACAAAAGAGATGGGCACATAAAAGTTCCAACCTAGTGAATTTTGAGAAGCAAAATCATATGCTTGTTTCCCATGCTAAGTATCAGTCCGATTGATACTCTGAAGAATTAAAATTAGGGAGAATAAATGCAGCCCATCTCATCCAATCTTTTTTAGCGAGTGACAGGAATCAATGCCTTCATCTTACCATTTCAATAGTTCTATTGAAATATTTTGAAGGTTTCAATCATCTCATATCTCTGTTCCATGAAATGGCCAAAATGTGCCAACACATGCCTTAGTCAAATTTTGCCTCCCAAAACTTCGAAAAAGTGCTAGGCCGAAATTAGTGGTGTTTCATTGGCCCCTCTTTGTTGACGTCTAGAGGAATCCACCCAAGAGGCATTGACAAAGAAGTGCAAAACACCATGAACAAACAAGTACCAAGCATTATCTGTGGGCCCGTCACTGGGCTTCATCGCACCGTGTTCAAAAGTACATGGGATTGGGGAGATGCAGTTGAAGATGCAAAGGGATTGGTTGTAACCAGGGGAAGCCAGAAGTTGGTCAAGGGTTATAATTGCTGTCGGGATTGTGGGAGGGGAATGCTCTCACATGAATGAGCTATATCTTTGGTCCTTGTCCATAGCCAATGTTTAGCAGACTCGAAGCCAAGACATAGGAAGTGCGTTCTTTGGAGAAAAAGGACTCTTATAGAGTGTTTATGGGGCTTGTTGTAAATAGCCAAAGCCACGCAATGATGTGCAACATGGTCTCTCTGAGGCATAAGTGTAACTATTTTTCAAGACAATTGCCTTCTCGCCTAGGGCTTTGTATGAGAATAGCCAATAGTCTTTTACTTATGATGCCAATAGGATCACGAAGACCTTTTCCGTGCATTTTTCTATTTGAACTTTTTATTTTCTTTTCATGTTTTTCCTTTTTGTTTCTTCTTTTCTTTTGTTTTTTACTTTATTTTATCTTTCTTTTTCTTTTATTTTTCTTTTTCTCTTTGGTATTTTTGAAAGAGCTTACTTTTAGTGTTGTGCTTGTGTTCGAGCGCTTGTATTTTGCATCATATACTATGTACTATGTTTTGCGTTGCAACTACTTAGGGAGTTACAGTGTAAAAGTGTATCAAGAGCTTTGAGGATGTACATTAATGTATCAAGGAGGTGTAATTGGATAGGATAAGGGGACATGATGGGAAATAGGGAATGTACCAGGATTTGGGGATGTACTTATGAATGGATTGATTAACCTAGTTACGTGCATCAGGAAGAATGTGATACCTTGTTGTCACGATGAAGTGCGTCCATGCACAAACGCCTCAGGCGTGTCATCCTACAAACACAACTCCAAGAAGAAAAAAAAACACAAATGGATTGGTTAACTAAGCACTTTAAACACGGAGATGGAGCCACTATGTGCAATTTCAAAGCAAACAAAATCATGAATAGCATCAACTTCATCAAGGTCCATGAGACGAATTGTGCAGCAAGTCTTTGTGGAACATGTACAGGCAGTTGCAGCAACATATCTTTTCAAACTTTCCCTGGTCATTGACGATGTCGCCAATTTATAGTCGTAGCAGACTGTTCCAGGTTCGTTTCACGTCGTAACCCCTTGGACGGCACCAGTTTAGCATCTTAGCAGATGATGCATTGCTAGTTTATAGGCATAGTGGATTGGGAAGAGGCAAACCAGTTTATAGTCTTAGTGGACTCCGGATGCTAGTTTTATGTCATGGCAGATAGATGCAATAGTTTAGTGTCATACCAGATAGAGCTCTATGGTGTCGGTTTATTGTCATGACCCCAGGACATTCTGTGGTGCCAGTTTCAAGTCATGGTCCCAGGACTATTCTGTGGTATCAGTTTTAAGTCATGATGCCAGGACTGTTCTGTGGTATCATTTTTAAGTCATGATGACAGGACTGTTCTGTGGTATCAGTTGGAAGTCATGATGCCACGACTCTCTGTGGTATCATTTTTAAGTCATGATGCTAGGACTGTCTGCGGTATCAGTTTTAAGTCATGATGCCAGAACTGTTCTATGGTATTAGTTTTAAGTCATGATGCCAGGACTGTTCTATGGTATCAGTTTTAAGTCATGATGCCAGGATTGTCTGTGGTATCAGTTTTAAGTCATGGTTCCAGGACTTTTCTATGGTATCAGTTTTAAGTCATGATGCTAGGACTTTTCTTACCTTGCTTTTGTGTGGTATGATGCTACTTGCATGGTCATGCTGTGTGCTTGCAAGATCTTGCAAAATCAACTAGAAAGAAAACAACATCAAGCGACACCTATTGTAAATAGAGTTAAAATGTATGAGTGAAAGAAAAGCAATGAAAAAAGTGATAGTTTTAGGCCGTTCCAGGCCATAGGCTAGTTTAAGGCCTTTTCGGGCCATAGGCTAGTTTAAGGCCTTTTTGCGCCATTATTAGTTTAACGTCATTTCGGACAGAGGATAGTTTAATGTCATTTTGGATAGTGGTTGTGAGGAACTATNATTTTTGCGCCATTATTAGTTTAATGTCATTTCAGATAGAGGATAGTTTAATGTCATTTTGGATAGTGGTTGTGAGGAACTATTGGGTGGATGAGGCATTGTCACCACGTATGATGATCTCCCTCCCTTCGTGGAGGAGGTGGAGTTCTTGGTGTATGAGAGATGACACTGCTCATGACCTAGCTAGCGAGGGGTGTCCTAGGATCATGTTGTAGTCTGGAATCTTATCGACAATTGTAAAGTTTGCAAATGTGGGGTGTTGGTCCCCTATCGTGAAGACGATGTGGATTGTGCCTTTAGTGGTTACGCATTTTCCATCAAAGGAGTTTAGAGACTCGACTTCGGTTGGTTGAATATTGTGCGTTAGGCCTAGTCATTCGATGATGGAGTGTGCGACAATGTTTTTTGCTACGCCATCATCAATGTGTACTCTACATACTGTGTATTTTCCAATTCTTACACTAGTGTTCAATGGTGCATGTATGACCTCCCCTTGTTTTGGGTCAATCTTGACATCATTGTTGTGGAAGGTTAGAGTCGTTGTGTTTGTCTTGTGGTACAGGGGATGTAATGGCGACGTGAATGACATCTTTAGTTGCAGACATGTTTTCTGTAGTAGGGATGGAGGCGAGCACGTGTGTTAGTTCTTGACAATGCTCTGATGATTTTAAGATGAGGTCGAGCAAGGTAGGTGTTACATTCTTATGTTTTAATGCATTGTATGCATGAGATAGTATGTCTGCGAGGTTGTTGCTTATGTTTGTCGTGGTGGGAGCCTCCTCTATCGTATGAGCTATAATGTAGAGCTCTTGTGGAGAGGAAATGCATAAGGGTTGTTGTTTAGTGGGCCTAGGGGTAGAGCTAGGGTTGGTTTGTGGTTTAGGTGTTGGTGACTTGGGTTGCCATTGCTTGTATGTGGCCAAGTTACTGGAACTTGGACTCGGTGTGGGTGTCTCCAGAGAGACTTGTGTGTTTAATGTCACGATGGATGGTTGTTGCCAGTTTATCATCTTAGTGGATGATTTTTGTAGAACTTTGACCGAAAAGGGTGTTGCAGGTGCCCGAGGTGGCACTTTAATGACAAAGGGTGGCCCCTTGCTTGTGGAGGTGGAGGGGGCTCTTGCCTTGTTGGGAGGCACATGGATCAAAAAAGGTTGTTGCACTGGTCTAGGCTTGCCACCTATGCTAATTTAGTTTATGACATAGGAGGAATTGTCTATTTTGGATTGACTCACCATGTCGGTCACCAATTGACCTTATTCTATCATTCTCTATAGGTCATCTTGCAAAGCACAACAGTTTTCTGTACTGTGACTAGCCAATTGATGGTAGTGATAGTATTGGTTCAATTTAAAATATTGCAGGACTAGGGGCTCATTTGGTACTACTAAGGTGGGGTTCCTTAGTAATTCACAGTACCTATTATGTTTTTTGTGGGTAATTACTGACACGTGTTTATGTTGGATTTTCTCAGCTTTCAAGAGTTGTTCCAATAGTTGAGAGGGTTGCATTGGTAGTGGTGTGTACTTTGAGCGGTCCTTGCGCTGAAAGTTGGACCTTTGGTTGGCCCCTGCTAATGTAGGTGAGTTGGCACCGAAGTTAGTGGCTTTCTTAGCTAGGGCTTTGGGTTGCTTAGCTTTTGGGCCCTAGTTGGTTGCTCTTGTGCTTGTGGCCACCATTGCCACTGTTGTGTTTTGCTTGCGAGTGTATTGGTTTTTGTAGGCTACATAAGCTAGGTCATTGCTAGCTTGCACTACTTCCTCTATGCTTTTTCCTTGGGAAAAGGCTTGGCTAAGAGACTTTGGGGCTAGATAATACAATTTGGAATTAATAAAGTCATTGACTGCATCCTTGAAGATTTCCAAGAGATGTGTCTCTGCGATCGGCTCATGCATTTCATTGGTTGTGGTACTCCATCATTGGAGGAAGGGTAGTATGGGCTCTAGGGGTCCTTGTCTAATGTGGAGGAGCTTGTCAATTGTCACTTCAGGTTTGATGTTAAATCTTAAGCATGTCACAAATTGGTGTATGAGGTCCTTGAGGGATGCGATGGAAGCTCAGGGTAGGGCACGGTACCAGTCTAGAGCTTTGCTAGTGAGCGATAAGGGAAAGAGGCATAGAATGGCATGTGGCTAGGAGTGCAACATGATGGATTCTATGTGAAATATGATGATATGTGCATTTGGGTCACTATGACCATTGTATTTTGTCAGATGTGGCAATGAATAGCCCATGGGTAGTGTAAGGGGTGGGACCGTAGGACAGATCGAATCATCACAGTAAAAGTCCACCACCTTGGGTGTGTCTGAGGAGGCAACCTTAAGCTAGTTGATTTCCTTCATCAGAGTCTGGATGAGTTGGGACACTTTTTCCCAACTCATAGGTTCACCATCTAGTTATGTTGACTGGACTCGCGTAGGTTGTGCAGTGAAGGGTTGGATCACCGGTTGTGGGATTTGCGAGTTTAATGTCACGGCAGATGGTTGTTGGTAGTTTAACATCATACTGGACATGTGTTGGTAGTTTAAGGCTATACTAGGCCATGGATAGTTTAATGTCATCCTAGATGGATGATGAGCAGGTGCCTGAGGCACTGGTGAAACAGGCATGACACATGTGGCGCCTACGTAAATGTTGGGTTCAGGTTGGGGCATGGCCCCAGCATAGGCATAAGGTACTTATGTTACTTGGGGCTAGGCCCCATCGTATGTACAAGGTGTCTGAATTGTTTGGGGCTAGGCCCCAGTGTGTGTAGATTGTGAAGCGAATGCCTTGGGTGTGTGCTCTAAGTGCTATGATTGTTGTGAGGAGGCAAGGCCCCAAGGGCTATTGGGTTTGTGCAGGGCTGCGAACTCGTACTCATACTTCAATGGCAATCTTAAGTAAGAGGAAGTCATCTCATAACCATTTTTTGTGTGTATTTTATGTATTAGACAAGGTGATCCATGTTGGTGGCAATCAGTACTTAGACTGGCTTGAAGTTAGGTGTGAATTGCAGTGAATTCGGCTTTGAAATGGATGCGTTTTGTGTGTTTTTGTTGAAAAAAAACTGTAGCAGCACTGTAGCATTACTATAGCAGCATGATCACTGTAGCTGCATGAGTACTGTAGCAGTGTGACTACTGTAGCCTGAGCAAGCTTAGCGTGAGTTAACTATAGCATGAGCAAGCTCAATGTGAGTGTCTGCCCGATGATCTTTTAGTGTTTGTTTTCCTTCCAGCCTTACACAGATGATTTAGGTCAGTACAACGTGTTCATGTTCCTTTTTTGGACCCTTTGAGTCTGTTGGTATCAGAACCTGGGTTATGAATAGTTGAGTGAAGATTCTGATACACAACTCCTTAACTGTATTCAATGAGAGGAACATCATTTTGTGGAAAGCCTCCTGAGGCAGGTTCACCACCCTCATTTTCACTTAAGACATACGAGACATCCTGAGATCACTTTTCTTTCAGAGATTTGTAATGTCTCTCCTATTGTAGGTTCCTTTGGTGTTGTGCCTTCGTGGGTTGATACTCTCTCGAGTTGTGTTCATGCACAACACACTCTGCCTATAAGTGTTGCATACCAATTCATGTGAGAGCATGAAGAAGCATGCTTGGGATTGAGCAATCAGGAGGTAACACTATGTTACCTTCTAAATCACACCATTTCAACTATTCATCTTGGTGAAGGATAAAGGTAAAGTTTGGTACATACTCATCAGGATGAGTGTATACTAAGCGAAACTATTGGGGTACTGGAAAATTATCTTGCGCACTCTGCCTCCGATCATTCATTATGTCAAACCTAGGCAGTGAAGCACTCTCATAAGAAGAAGGAGACATAATTGATGATTTAGTGTGCAATACTCTTTTTCAATGATTATAGGATAACTAACCCTAAGGATTCGTTCCAATGATGGAAATATTTCCTAAGTTCTAATCAGCACACAAACAACAAAATCCCTAGCAATAGTACCAATGATGAACGATGAGATACCCCTACGCCCAACCATACAAATATGAGCTTTCACACGCGATCCCATCGAACTCTAAGAATTAAGTACTTATGTGCTTACACAGAACAAGGATTGGTTATGTGATTGTTGTCTTTCCAAGCTTACTTGTAAGGCACAATTGTATGGTTAAGCAAACTTGAGGTATATGATTTTTTATGCTTTTTATGTTTTATGTTCATGGTGCATAAAATAGGGAAATGAAATAATTTAGTAACTAATTTAATTTAACTAATCAACTATTCTCTAACTAGTCCTAACACTAGCATCCATTCCCACTTGCTAGACACATCTTGAACTAGTGTAACACTACTGGGATTACCAAATGCTAGTCGTTACTGGGTTACCAAGTGTTTCACATATGCTCGAAGTGGTCATGCTGTGTGCTAATTTGTTGATAATTAACAATTCAATGGAAATAACATTGATTAACTATTGAAAGCATAGAATAATAGTAAATAATATGAAATGCAACAATTAAGCTATTCTAAATGTTGCAAGGTTTATTATAAAGTTCATCTTTATTTCCAATCATAAGGTGTGCTCAGGTACACAATGCTCAAATAAAGATCTATTCACTTTATGACTCCTACTACGGGCACTCAGAAATAATTCTAACTTTGGAAAGGGAAAATTGCAAGAGTTCGGCTAAGGGACTAAGAAAACTAACTATGGACCCAAGTGCCCCTATCTCTTATTTATAGACAATGAGAAAAGTTCCGATATCACATGTCCTATATCACTTCATCATCTCTGATATCGCATATTTGATACTAAGGGTTTGATATCAGGGATCTGATACTGAGGGTCCAATATCAGGACTCATCAATGTATTACTTCAATCACTTACATAAAACATCCTTTGAGTAGTAGTCAAGCCTTGTGAGAATTCACCATGCATAAGGTAAAATTTGATATCATCATACCATTCCTTGGTAGGAGTAGTATGAATGACAACCACAAAGGTATCCCCAGTATTCTGCATGATGGGAGTAGCATAATTCATAGTTCAAGTGGGAAGCTTACTGAACACATCTGATGTCACACTAAGGTTTAATGTTGTAATTTCATTAGCTACAACATTCTCATTTCGGGCTATGTATTAGATATCAATGTCTATAAATTGTGATAACAATTGCTTTCCTAGGTCCTAGTAAGTTTGTAAATGTTGGGCTTTGCATGCATAGACTTCGGTTACTTGGTTGACCATAAGTTGTGAATCACCTTTGATCATCAAGCATCCAATTCCTAGATCACAAGCTACCATCATCCCTCTAATAAAACCCTCATACTCTGTTATGTTGTTGATACATGGAAACTCAAAATGATGGTTGAAGGGTTGGATCTCACTAGATGGAAATGTTATGATGGCAGCAACATTGGCCTAATGGGCAATTCAAGCTTCGACAAAGTGCATGACCACCTCATAACCCTTAGGAACTTAACTAATGGCATTAATGTATTTATTAAGGAACTTGGGCTCCATGGTTGTTTGGTCATCAATAGGTGAAATTGTAAATTGTATGACTATAGCTTGGCCTTTCATGGAGGACTGAGAGACATAATGAAGGTTGAACTCTATGATTATGAGTTTCCATCAAGCTATATGGCTACTTTCATAGATGTTGGTTGTTATGGCTCTGAGCATGTTATGTTGACCTGGATTCTGAATAGGTAGTGTTTCCACTTCTTTAATTATTAGATTAGTGTTAGACAATACTTCTCCACTTCAGTGTATCAAGTCTCATGAGTAACTAATGTGTGGCCAAGGTAGTATACAAGCATCTCTACTCCATCATCATGTTTCTGATAGAGTAGAAAGGCAATGGATGTGTTGAAGATGGCAAGGTAGATGTAAAATGGTTTATCCTCTTATAGAGAATAGATTGTGAGTAGTTGTGCCAACTATTGCTTAAGGTTTTCAAAGACATCTTGGCATTTAGCCATCCACTCATAGTGAACCCCTTTCTTAGGCAAGTGTTGCATGGACTATAACTTATCCATAAGCTTAATAATAAATCTACAAATAAACTACTATCTTCCTTGTAATTCCTAAAGCTCCTTAAGGTTGGTAGGCACTACTAATTTGGATATGGCCTTAACGTTATCAAGATTAACATGTATCGCTACTTCAAATACTACAAAGCTAAGCATCTTACTAATCTTGACACCAAAGACACATTTCTTGGGATTGAGCCTAAGCTTGTTTTTAAGGCATTGTTTAAGCACAAGATCTAGGTGATTAGCATGGTTATTGACCACTTTGGACTTAATGGCTATGTCATCTATGTAATCGTTGAGCAAAACTAACATGTAATTGTTGAAGATATAGGTCATGACTCATTGATAAGTTGCTCCAGCATTCTTAAGGCCAAAAGGCATCATAGTATAGCAAAAGGTACCCTAAGAGGTAATGAAGGTCATGCTAAGTTGATGCTTTAGGTTGATCCTAATCTAGTTATATCCTAAGAATCCATTCATAAAGGACAACAAGGCATGTCTAGCCATAGTATCAATAAGTTGATCAATACTAGGCAAAGGAAAGTCATCATTGATAGTTTCTTTATTTAGGTCTTGGAAATTGATGCAAACATGGATACTCCCATTTTTCTTAGGGACTACCACTATGTTGGACATCCATTCTATGTAGTTGACAGTCTTAATGAAACCAACTTGGTAGAGCTTCGAGATCTCATCACAAATTACTAAGGCCAAATCGGGTCTAATCTTGCATACATTTTGCTTAATTGGTCTAATGCTAGGGTCTAGTATGATGTTGTGTTGGAGTAAACATGGGCATATGCCTAGCATATCTTCATATGATCAAGCAAAGTCTTAATGTTACTTTGTAGAACCTTGATGATGTCTTGAGCCTGTTGGGGTTTCATTGAGGAACTTAGTTTACAAGTTTACTTCTTACCATTGTGTGTTGTGATAAGAACCTCAACTAGAAAGTATTCAATTATGTCACCTACCTCTAACTCAAAGGTTTTGACTAGGGTTTTAGCCATTATAGAGGTTTCTCTATTGAGGCTATGTGATCCACCAAACTCTTAGGCTCGATATCTAGGAAATTAGGGTTGATACACTGTTCAAAATCACCATGAGGTCCATGTAGACACAAAGGCAAATTGATTTGCTCCCATGTAGTCATACTTTGATCTTGCATGTCAACAAAAAGCATATTAAGTGGCACATGGATAAATATAAATAAATAATGCTAAAATTCTATAAAATCATGTAAATACATGTAGTTTTAATGCAAACAAGGCCATTCAAGGCTACCAATGGGGCAAGGATAAGTAAACAAAGTACAATAGAGGCCAAGTTAAGATCAAAAAAAGGCTAAGCAAAGGGAAGTGTGAGAAAAAAAGGTCATGATTTTTCTAGTTTTAGGCCTTAGCAAGCCATGATGCCATTTTAGAGTCTTAGTGGACTATGATGCTAATTTAAGCCCATAGTGGACCATGGTTATATGGCATCAAATGATGGTTAGGGAAGGTCAAACCCCACTATTTGATAATAATAAAAGGCTAGAAAAAGGCAAATAAGGTCATAATAAGACAAATAAAGAACATATAAGGTTGTATAAAGGCTATAAGGAGGTTAACAAGGTCAACAATGCAACATAAGGGTAAAAACAAGTCAAAGCATCATGTAATGAGCTAAAAATCAAGAAAAACAGGCTATATATGATGAGACTTAGCTAACATAGGTTAAAAATGGATTAGATTTTACCAATTTCAAGCCTTAGTGGGCCATGATTTAGGGCTACCAGGCTATTAGGTGAGTTAGGGCTATTTCTAGGCTGCTTGGATGTCAAAATTAAGAGTTTTAAAGATTCCACATTGGGTCCCCCATGTTTCCATGTTGACTACCTTGGAAGAAATGAGGTTTAGCATGGACAACCAAAATACAACAAAAATAGGATCAAACATGGTCAAATAGGCAGCCAAAACCAAAATTTTGGATTTGTGCATCTTCTAGCTTCATTTTGAGGTAGTTTAAGTTACTTTTGGGTTTTAAAACATGCTAAAATGGCTTTCCCATTTTTCCCATGCTAAGTATAGTATTGCTAGCCTGGAAGAATTGGGGGACACTTGTTTCATGGATTTAGGATGGTTTATGATGAGTTTCATGGTTTGGCCACATCAACGAGATGTCATCGATGTGACCTCATTAACAAGATTTCATCGACGTGATCTTGTCAACGCAGGTTTTGACTTGTTGACATGTACCCATCAATGGGGCACCTTGTTTAGCCTATAAATGTGCACCTTCCACCACATTTATGGCATCATATTTTATAGTTGTAGTAAAGCTCTAGCAATTTTTCCACTTGAAAGTTAGAATATTTTCTAAGTGCCCACAATAGGAGTCAAAGAGTGTATGGATCTTTATTCAAGCACTATTGTACCTAAGCATTGTAGTGTGTGTGGCACTAAAGATGAGCTTTTTGATCACACCTTACAACACTTAGATTAGATTAATTATTTCTTTGAGCATTTAATATTTTAAGAAATTTCCCTTAATGTTTTAAGTAATAAAGTAATTAATTAAGCTAGATCAAATAGCAATTAATTAAAACACATAAGTACTACCACTTCAAGCATACATGTAACACTTGGTAATCCTAGTAATGCTTAACATTTGGTAACCTAGTAGTGTTATACGTGTTCAAGATATGTACGACAGGTTAGAATGAATGCTTATGTTAGGATTAGTTAAGTATTGGCTAGTTAGATTAATTTAGTAATTAATTATCCTATTCTTTATTATTTATTCTTAGGTGACTTAGAACATAAAAAGATAAAAATGATTAAAATGATATGCCTGAGTTACACTTATCATACCCTTGTACTCACAAGTGTAACTGGGAAGACAACAATTGCAACAATTGATTCTCCTTCTAGACCAATGTACGTTAAAACCTAGAAGTCCTTGAAATTCAACCAAATTGTGCATAACACTTGTGATTCATATGGTTGGATGTAGGGTCTACTCGTCACTCATCATTGGCATCATTGATGGGAAAATTTTTAGTTATTAACATGTGCTATCTAATACTTAGTGAAAATTATTTAAAATTATTGAAATGAACCTTAAGGTCACAATCATTCTAACTAATAACAACAACCATAAAGAGCACACTAAATTTTTCTTTTAATCCAAAATGTCTTCTTCTCATAGGTGTGATGGATCAAAACCACAAGTGCCCCAAGAATGAAAAGTGGTATTTACTCATCTAGATGCATTTGTGTCCACTTTCATGTTCATTCTACATCAAGATGAGTAGCTACAGTGAAGAGACATGAAGGGCAACATTGTGTTGTCACTTGATCAATCAGTTCCTAGGATGTTGCTCCAAACTCTTAAGAGGTTGGGCATCTTGGATTGCAACGATGAATATGTTGTGCAGGAACATGAATATCGAGACTATCATTCCACTAAAACATAACGAAAAAAAGATCGAAAACTAATGAAATGCTATGAAGTTGCGAAGAGAAAATAGTTTAATAACCCCTTATTACGTTTGAACCAAAAAGATGATAAGGATCCCCTCTCTAAGGATTTTCAGCATGTAGACTATCATCCCCTTGATTTTGGTAAAGGGGGCTTGAACCAGAATTTATAGTCCACTATAAAAAATCCTAGTTTAGGTAAGAATGGATCAAATGATCATGGGGGATCCAAATATGGGAGTCATGGTAGGGGTAAGGATAGGCATCATAATGATGATTATGGTCATGACCATTGAAGAGGGCGTGGCAGGCACCATGGTGCTAGTCCTTCTTTCTCTTCTCCTTCATCATCCTCTTCTTCCTCCTTAAGCTTCAATTGAAGCTACAGAGGGCATGATCATGATGGAGGTGATTAGCGAGACAAAAATAATTATGATTGTAGAGCCCATTGGGATGATCAAGACCAAAGATGTGGGTATTCAAGGGAGGCCCACCACCATAAGAGAAGGGGTAGTAGAGGGCATCCTATGCCACATGGCCATCACAAAGGCCATGACTATGATGAGCCTTTGCTTGCAACTTGAAACATGCTAAACATTGCAGAGGTAGTTAGGATTCCAACAAGGCATGTGAAAGATACTTGAATAAAGCTATTGGATATGAACAATATCCCCAAGTTTGAGGGGGATATAATTTAGATTTGTAGAACCATCTACAAGCCTTTCATGATGCTTATGCCTTCTAGAACATAGAAAATGATTGGCAAAAACTTAAGCTATTTGTTAGGATAGTCATCAAAGAAGTAGAAAGTTGGTACCACTCTTTAGAATTGGAATCCATTCATAGATGGAGTACGATGCTTGAGCCCTTTAATGAAAAATATCATACTTACTCCAAAGTGTCCAACTTGAGAAAGTAAATCCAAGGTTGGAAACAAGGAACACATGAACCCTTGGATGCATCCATTGGCTGGTATTATTCTATTTTACATAGATGTCCTAGTCATGGTTATTCTCAAATGGAACAAGTTTTCCATATCATACATGGGCTATGATTAGAAATGAGGAGAACTCTTGGGGTATTTGCCCAAGGGAGATTGTAAAATTTAGAGCCCACCAAATCCAAAGGCTCATTAATTAGGTTGCAAAAGAAGGATACCTTAGAAAGAGAAAAAATATTGAAGAGTACAATCAGGACCCTTCCATCAGAAAAAATGGAAGTCTAGTTTATTGACAACGAGGATGAGGCACCACTTGATGAAGTGGTATAATGAAAATCCATACTAGTCTAGAAATCTATCTTCGAAATTTTAGCTAAGATAGATAAAATGTGGGACTCTTTAGATGAAAACTTCCAAACATCTCTAAAAATTGTAGAGGAATCCAAGTAGAAAAGTAGTGATCATAACTATAGAAGAAGCAAGAAAGCAAAATTTCCTACCAAAGGGGTAAGGGTAAGACAACTACAGTTGAGGAGGTTGTGGAGTTTAAATTACATGATGATGGTGGGTGTGAAATTTACTAATACAAACATCCTAAAGGTTGTTGCCTTGTTGTGTCATACTTGTAAGAGTCTATGATGTATGCTCTAAATCCTGGGCTAGCAAAAAGGTAAGCACTTAGTAGATTGCCTTATTGTCAAGGCAATCCTAGGCAGTTTCACTAACAATAAGCTTATTATCCAAGTGGAGCTCCACCAAAACCATATGAGCAATATCAATAGTGGTAACATTCATAGTCGTGGGGGATGCCACCACCAAGGTAGGAATACCCTTAAAAGCAAGCCAAATCCATATGGGTACTATTTTTAACAACCCATGTATCCATGTGACTCTTCCAGTCATGCTTGTTTTTAGCATTGCTATTACCCTCCAAAGTACTACAAAACTCATTTTCCATCTCCCAAAGGGGAATCCCCATACCCTTATCACCCTCCTCATCCTTCTACTCATGTCCCTTCATCTTTAACCTAATTACCACCTACTCCTTTCATGTAGAAAGAAATTCTATCCCAACTACAACAACATAACGCTACTAGAGTTGTTAACTTACATTTGGCTCCTTAGTCGAGTGGTTCGAAACCCAAACCTAGAAAAAGATCATTTTTTGAACTAACAGCCCTACAAAGCCCCTCATAGAATCATGTAGTTGAGAAGCCTACATTTTTCTAGTCCTCTGCATCCAATCCACTCAAGTCCCCTTTGAACCAAACACCTCCCAAAGTGCATACCATCATGCTAACCGACGTTGTAAATGATTGGATCAAAACTAGTCACCTTCCTAGGAAACTATTTGATCTTGGAAGTCCCTTCATTTACCTTCAAATCACTAAAAATGAGCCTTGAAAAGCTCTTCTGGATTTAGGTTCAAGTGTTAATCTAATTTCTCATGAGATGTACAAAGCCTAGAACATACCTCATCTCAGGAAGTTTAACATTCATTTAGAATTGGTAGATTAGTCCCTCATTATTTCCTTGGGATTGGTGGAGGATATTGTGACCACTACCTATAGGTAGTCCTATCCTACCAATTTCCTAGTGATTCGTGTTGATAATTGCAAGGGGGACTTTCCAATCATCATCGGAAGGGCTTGGCTAAGTACCATTAATGCACAATTGGGAATCAGAGACCTTTCCTTGGAGATTTCCAAGGAAAATGCTTTTGGAAATATCAAGAAGAAGAGACTTTCATGCTTTGCATATAGTGATACAAGGTGAAACTATGTGTAGAAATTATGATCTATTAAAAGCACATCAATCAAAACATGTAGATAGTTTGCAAATGAGTCTGAAATTTAAAGGTTCCTATACACAATAGCCAAAAAATAGGAGGACACCAAGTGATTGACATCTAATTCTAAAAGCAGCATGCTTTGCATGGAACCAACTAAGAGCTTAACATATGCCTATGTTAAAAGCATGGATGAATTGGAGCAAGTTCATCGCCAACTCTTCCATGATGAATCTAATGATACTTATTGGGGAGAGTTGGAAATCCTTGAAAATTTCAAATAGGAGCCCCTAGAGTTGAAAACTCCACCTGCTGACATGGAGTATGCATTTTTGAAAAATGGCAAGTTGGTCATAATAAATGCTAATCTTGCTCCTAAGTAGAAAAAGATGTTGAATGTGATCAACAAATGGCCAATAGCCTTTGCTTGATGATATCTTGAACTCATAGGGATTGATCCTAGGATATGCTAGCATTACATCTATACTAATCCTTCCATCAAGCCTAAGAGGTAGCTGCAGTGGTAGTTGAATTCCAAATTAAAGTAAATCATCAAAGAGGAAATTGAACAACTCCTCAAGGTAGGGTTCATCTATCCAATTGTAGATAGCAAGTGGGTTATCCCACTTGTAATTATGCTAAAGAAGGGTGACAAGTGGAGGGTGTGTATTGACTTTAGGCTATTGAACATGGCAATGTACAAAGATTATTTTCTGTTGCCATTTGTGAACCAAGTGTTGGACACTATTTTTGGGCATTATTTCTATAGCTTTTTGCATGGTTATAGTGGCTATAACCAAATTCAAATTAGACTAGAAGATCAAGCCAAAACTACATTCACAAGTTCGTATGGGATTTTTGCATATTGAGAAATGCCATTTAGTTTGTGCAATGCCCCTATAACATTCCAATGCTTTACCTTGAGCATTTCTCAATAGCATATTGGTAGCAAGGTAGAAGTCTTCATGGATGGCTTCTCCACCTATGGTGCTACATTTGAGTAAGCCCTAGACTACCTTGAGCAAGTGCTTAAACATGCATGAAGACTAGTCTTTGGATCAATTGGAAAAAGATCCATCTCACGTTCTAGGAAGACATTGTTTTGGAGCATAGAATTTTTCAAATAGGGATTGAGGTGAACCCTAAAAAGATTAGGGTCATCCAATGAATAACCTATCAATTGGAAACCATTAAATATGTCCACTCATTCTTTGGACAGATTGGCTATTACCAATGATTTATAAATATTTTTCTAATATTGCTAAACCATTGGTTAAGCTTACAATGAAAGATGCTCTGTTTGTATGGACCATGAAATACGAAAAGGCATTCTATCAACTCAAGGAGAAGCTTGTAGAAACTCCAATTATACAAGCACCTATTAGTCCTATCTATTTTACATCATAACAGATAGATTGAACTATGCCTTGGAAGCAGTTCTTACATAGTTGGATGAACAGAAATATCCTTATTACATCCACTATGCAAGTCGAAGCATTGTGGATGTAGAGCTCACCTACATCATAATAGAGAAAGAGTTGATGGTGGTGGTGTATGCCTTGGAGAATTTCAGGCACTATGTGATTGGATACAAGATCTTTTTGCACACTAACGATAGTGCCATTTGCTTCCTCATGAACAAGTTGATGGTGAACCCTCATGTAATACAGTTGTTGGTGATATAAAAGGAGTTGAATCTTACAATAGTAGATCAAAAGGAAACTGAGAATGTGGTTGCTGATCACTTGTCTTGGTTACAATGGGAAAACAAAGAGGAGGAGATCCCACTCTCTAATCAATTTCTTAATGAACTCCTTTTTGTCAATGTAATAAATGAATAAGTGCCTACTTAAACTACATGATATGATGGCATCCTCACTTATCTTCTCACTTAAGAGATGCCACAAGAGTTAGACCACAAGAAGAAACAATAGTTTCTTCATCAGGCAAAATGCTTCATGAAGATTAATGGACACCTTTACAAGATGTGCACTTATGGCCTAGTTTGTTGGTACGTTCTTGATGTTGATCAACTACATGTTCTTCAAGATGCCCACAAGGATTCTTATGGGGGCCATTATGTAGGGAGATGCATAATCATTTAGATCCTAATGGTAGGGTATTATTGGCCAAAAATATTTAGGGATGTCCACTAATTTGTTTACTCTTGTGAATGTTATCAATAAGATAGTGGGATGATTACTCGAATGTAGGGGCTTCAACAATGGATCCAACCACTAGAACCCTTTGATATATGGGGCATTGAATTCATGGGTCCCATCACACCCATGTCAAATAGAAATACATACATAATAGTTGCTATTAACTATTGTACAAAATGAGTAGAAGCAGCAACCATCATCGACTGTACATCTTTCATTGCTACTCAATTTGTACAAAAAACAATGTTGTAAATAGGTTTGAGGTTCCACATGCACTGATTACTGAAAATGGTACTCATTTTACAAGTGCTATTTTTTGCAGGCACATGAAACACTTTGGGGTTGAACATAAATTAACAACACCTTACCACCCCCAAGCCAATGGTCAAGTAGAGGTTACCAATAGGGAGATCACTAAGATTCTAACTAGAACAATAAGCAAATATAGGAGAGACTAGAGCACAAAACTAAACGATGCCCTTTGGGCCTACCACTCCACATGAAAACTCCCTATAGGCTACTCTCCCTATGAGTTGGTGTATAGAAAATTACCAACTCTTTTGATTCAATCTAAGCTCCATACACTTTCAATAGCCTATGACCTAAATCTTGAACTTAGCATAGCACAGAAAGAAATATTGATCAACCTTAACATACTAGATGAGAAAAGATTGGTGATCCTATCATTGAATGAAGTGCACAAGGCATTTAATAAAAAATTCCATGACTTTAAAATAAGGAAAGTCAAATTTCAACCTAGAGACACGGTCCTTTACTGGAATCCCACACATGTCCCTCAAAAGACTAAGTTTCAAAAATTGTAGAAAGGAACTTACATCATTTATAAAACCTTTTCTTCTAGGCTCATGTTAATTTACAAACCTAAGAGTCTAAAAAAGAAGTAACTGGTCAACACGCAACAACTCAAACCTTTCCATGAGCCCAAGCAAGATAGTGCAAGCAACACCTCATCAAATGGACAACCACACTCAAGTTTTTGAATCTCTTCCTTTTAACTTAGTCATGGGGAATATGGTCATCCATGCTAACCAATCAAAATGACTCCTTAGTTTTTCCACTTTTTTGTTTTACACCTTCTTCATTTTTATATATTTTTATTTTACACTTTATTATTTTTCTTAATTTTTATTTTACAACATCATTAGTATGTTTTATTTTTCTTGAACATTTTTCAATTTCCTTTATATTTTACTTTATTTTTGTGTGAATTTTACTTATTTTCTAGTAAAGTATTCTATTGTCAACAAGACACAATGATGTTGTAGTTCTTTGCTAATGGTGGTTTGTACTTAATGTTTTTGATTGCTAATGTATAGTTTCTATTTTTGAATTTTGATGATTGATGACTAAGACATAATTTATGGAATAGGTAGTAAATCCATATCATCCATCCATCCACAAAATCAATGATCTTTCTGGTGTTGGAAATATGAGGTCCCTTTTCATTAATGAAACTTTAATGAACCTATGACCTTGGTAGTTTCCAAACTTGGGAAAGATTCAAAGGTTTGAAAAGGGTATGATTTTAAGTGGATTTAATGCTCTCTGTACCTTTCTACTTACTTAAGTGTAATCATGTTTTCATGGTTCTCTTATTGTTCTATTTTGACCAATAATAGGAAGTTAAAAAGTCTTTACATGGTGTGGTTCCCATCGAAAAATCCATAAAAACATAAAATTCAAAAAAAAAACATAATGGAAATTCAAAGCAAACCCTTTAGATAAAATAACATGCTACAAGCACTAGTTATGAGGCTAGAAAGACATGTTACCCATGCTTGAGGGTCCCCTCTAACTAATGTCCTTTCTCACTTCCTACTTCTCTTTTCTTCTCAAATAAGGAATGGTGATTGATTTGTGGGAGAATTTTTGTGTCTCAAGTGGATGATCTGTCTTAAAGTGATGATGTAAAGTCACTGAAAGTGGTTGGTTTTGATTTGGACTAAGGATGAACTTTATTAGGTCATTTAACCATAAGATCTACAAGGGACTTTATGTGACCATAATTTGAAACTCCATTTCATCTTCTCTCTCATCCATCAATGCTTTCCATAACTCACCTCACTATTGGTTTCCATGTATTTGTTTGATGTGTTGAAATTCTTAGGTAGATTCTACCAAATTTAGTCCTTAACTTTTTAGAACCATTAATCAACTGTGGGGTCCACAGACTCCTTGGTTTGAAGATATGCAAGGGAAAAAATGGCATGAGCCTACCATGGGAAGGACCCACTTGCATGTCTCTTAGTTGGGTTAGTTAAGTTTCTTACCCTTAGGTATTTTCGCAATCAAATCTTTGGTGTGCTCCATCATGCATCCAACTATATGCTCCTTAAGGTATTTTTCTCCAAAATTTCATTTTCCAAGTCAATTCTACATTTTTGTGAATTTTTAGGCCCTCTTCTAAGTTTTCATCATGTTTACAACTTTTTTAGCTCTCCATAGACTCCAATTTCATGCAAAACTTGTATTTTTTGAGATATTCAATGTGAAACGTTTTTCACTATAGCTCCATTGATGGGATCTTGTATACGCATCTCACTCATTGATGCAACCTTGTCGATGCAACCCCATTGATGCAAGGCAAAAATGCCTATAAATACATGTGAACACAAGAATTTTTCACATTTTCTCATAAATGAGGGGGGAGTTCTTGAATTTTTTAGAGCCTAGAACATTCCAAGAGACATATCTTCCTAATTGTTTGTCTGATTCACTTCATTTTTTGACCCTGTAGCTACCGGAGGTAAGCTCTTTGTTATGGGGGCCACAAACCTTACTTTTTTTATGAAAAAAAATATTTAGAAAAATGTCTAACTCCCATAAAGGTTTAACTAAGAAATCAATGTGAAAACATCAATTTATGAGATTTACCTTTCCATCAAGCTTCGATGATATTTGAGGTCAAAAATCATCAAAATAATGATAAAATAATCAATCTACCATGGTCCAAGATTATCCTAAGTGTAACTACCCAATGAGACAAGGTACTAAAATGTTTTAAGTTACACATTGAATGTTAATCCTTGGTTATGTTATGACAATAGATGGCGTCGAAAGGAATTTATGCGTAGGAAGGAGGATTGTCCCAACAAAAGGACAAATGGATAAGAATAGGAAGAGGCAAAGAATAGCCACATGAGCAAGTAGAGACCTAAGGGACCTCTTCAGGAGGAGCTTAAAGTAGAATTTTTCTGACAAATTTCCAAAGTGGTTGTAATAGAACAGTCTCACCAAGTTGAGGCACCTGAGCCTAGACCAAACCTTAAGGTCACCTTGATGGAGGCCTATCTCAAGTAGATCATGAATAAGGATGTCCAAAAATATATGCTCCAAGAGTTCAAATTTGGACCTTTCTTGGTGTTTACACCTCTAGAATTTAAAACTCAAAAATATAACTCTACCATGTGGTCCACAATCACTTTCAGCAAGGAGTGGGACATGGGAGAGTTATACCTATTTTGAAACAATTGGTAAGCTAGTTCAATGGTCAAGATCAAGGATATTTCAGTGTCCTACTTGGTGAAAGCCATTGCATAGGCCCTTGGGTTACCAAAAAAATGGAACAAATTTAGCAGAGATTCCAATGTAGGTAGATCCTAGTGTTAAGAAGAAATGGACACAGTGGTGTTATGGAGTCGACTGCAAGGAGTTTGGTGCACTAATCATGGCAAATCATTCATACTATAAGATTGTCACCTTTTACCTCAATCCCATGGTGAGACCAAGAAATATTAGAGCCTTCTCTACCCATGCATGTGTCATTCCAAGCGGTAGGTTCCCAGTCAACCTTGCATAGTTGATCTATCTTTAAATAGAGAAGTAGTTTAAAGAAAATGAACGTGAAAGGAAGACACTCCCCTTTTCATGTCTCATTTGGAAATTATGCAAGAGGAGAGGCATAAAAAACTGTACAAATGATGTTGTCTAACATGCTCTATCTACTTCTTGGGTAGAGATGATGAAGGAAAATTTGCCTACTAAGGTCATCCAAGAAGAGGAGCAAAAACCACTACCTCCACCACCTACTCATGAAACAACATCATAGTCTTGTGGCACCCTTAAGCACGTGCATGAGATCTAAGAGTAGCTATTATGAGAGCAAGAGTAACGAGTAGGAATAAGTGGTGGTGATCCATCTATGTATCACCCAATCATGAGCCACCTCAACGAAGTGGCTCAAACTATCAGCTAGATGGAAGGAGGTGGACCAATTCTCTCAGCCCAAAGAACATAGCTGCCCACAAGATTGAATCTTGATGCTTGAGAGGTAACGATATCTCTTTTTCAGTAGTAGTAATTCCCAAAAATATTTGGGAATGTCTCTACTTTTTTAGTGCATCTAAAGAAGGGTGAGGGAACCATTGTCATGGTGATGCAGCACCATGGGTAGGAGACAATGACAAAGGTTGTTGCTAACAAGATTGCTAAAGCATTGAATGCACTTATGACATCTGTATTAGACATTTCTACACTCAGAGATGTGTAGATGTCTACAAGAATCCTTAATGGCAAATTGAGTGTAGGCCAACATGAGAAGTTAGGTAATTAATTTTTAATGTCTTTGACCTTCTAGATACAATCATTATGAGCTACTCGGAGTTACTAGAAGAGAGGGACAAATGCATCATATTGAAGGAGCATTTTAAAAAATCCAAAGTTAAAAACCAATGCTTGACTACAATGGTTGCTGAATTAAGAGCCCAGCTTGCTGATCTTGCATTTCTCAACCTTGCACTAACACGAGATGAAGCCTTCAAGTAGCCTAAAGACAAGCTCAAAAACATTGAGAATGAGAAGGAGATGATCATCTTTGACTAGTTCATGGCCAATGCCAAAACTTACACCATTCTAAAGGTCTTGATCTAGATGGGCCATGAGGATGAAATTTTGACTGCAGAGAATCATCATTTGTGGAATGTTGATATGTAGAAGCATCAGATGCAAGATTTTATCCATCAATAATAGGAGTAGCTAGCTAGAGTAAACAATGAATTGAGAAAATTAGTAATTGAAAATAGAAATCTCTCCATGGAGGAAGTCCAAGCCCTTCACCAAAAATCTATAGTAGAGATGGCCACATGGAAGAATGAGGCTCTCAAATTTGAGAGAGTCAAGAACCATTACAAAGATTAGGTTGGCCTACAAAAATAAATAAATGAAAATCACATTTAGATGACAAAGGCAAAAATCAATAAGGTTCTTTAGCAGCTCAAGGAAGGAGGCAATGTGTGGTAGCCTGTCTTTGATGGGCTCAATGACTACAACAAAGTGGAGATCCACATGAAAGAGCTATAGATTGAGAAGATGGAGTACATGAAGCTAGCCAATCTTCGTTATGCCAATTTGATGATGCTAACTACTAGTAGGCCATAGTTAGAACTAGAGAAATAAGTGGCCAACTTGTACTTGTTGTACGAGGTAGAGTTCAAGCATCACAAAGACACCAAGTAGAAGCTTGAGATTACCAATGTCAAACTCAAGGTTCTCAAAGTGAAGTTTACTAATCAATAATCAACTATTGAGAATCTAGCCAAGTAGATAAAGTATTACCAGGATTTGCACAATGCACTTAGAGCATTCAATATCAAACGTAAACAATTTGCTACCTAGTTCATTATTGTTAAGGAGTTGTTCCCTACAATGTCTTGTTTGTGGGATATTTCCATTCCAGCTCACATTCATGAATCTGCATGGACTATCAATGATCCTTGGAGTAAGGAGGAGAAGATGAAGGCACTATTGAATGGCTTTTTTCTTTCACCAAAAGTTGTAGCTACCATATGACAACCACAATTGCTTCAACCACTACATGCGCTTGAAGTAGGAGAAGGTCCTTCAGAGCCTTGGAAGCCTCTACTGCCTGGGATCATTTGATGTTCTCTAACATCGTTGCCCCATCTGAGGAATTATATTTGTTAATTTTTTCCTGGTGTTCAATTTTTTTATCATAAACACCAAAATTTTGTAATCAATGTAAAACCATGCAATCTAGACACTTAGTGTTTGTTGTGTTGTTTGTGTGTTTGTTTTGTATGTCAATAATCCCATACCTTCCCAAATTTGGTAAGGAACTTGAGAATAAGTTTTCATTTAGTCATGGGGATATGATGAGTTGCATGGTTTGGCTATGTCGATGGGATGCCATTGATGGGATCTCATCGACATGATCTCGTCGATGCAACTTTTGAGCCATTGATGTGTACCCATCGATAGGGCATCCTATTTCACCTATAAATGTGTACCTTCTATTGCATTTATGGCATCATATTTTATAGTTGTAGTGAAGCTCTAGCATTTTTCCACTTGAAAGTTGGAATATTTTCTAAGTGCTTGTAGTAGGAGTCAAAGAGTGTATGGATATTTATTCGAGCACTATTGTACTTAAGCGCTTCATTGTGTGTAGCAATAAAGACAAGCTTTCTGATAAAACCTTGCAACACTTGGACTAGATTAATTATTTCTTTGAGCATTTAATATTTTAAGCAATTTCCTTTAATTTTTTAAGTAATCAAGTAATTAATTAAGCTAGATCAAATAGTGATTAATTAAAATACATAATTATGACCACTTTAAGCATATTTGTAATGCTTGGTAATCCTAGTAATGCTTAACGTTTAATAACTTAGTAGTGTTATATGTGTTCAAGATGTGTATCACAAGTGGGAACAAATGCTTATGTTAAGATTAGTTAAGTTTTGGCTAGTTATATCAATTTAGTAATTAATTACCTTATTCTTTATTATTTATTCTTAGGCAGCTTAGAACATAAAAAGATAAAAATGATAAAAATCATATGACTGAGTTATACTTAATCATACCCTTGTACTCATAAGTGTAACTAGAAAGACAACCATTGCAACAACTGATTCACCTCTTAGACTAGTGTATGTTAAAACCTAGAAGTCCTTGGAAGTTGACTAGATCATGAGTAACACTTGTGATTTTTATAGTTGGATGTAGGCTCTACTCATTGCTCATTAGTTTTGAAGCACATTAACTAGGTTTCTAGGCCCCTAGAGCCATGAATCATGATTCTACAAGTTTTTGGATGATTTTGGACATATTTGAAGACTTTTTAAGGGCATCCAAAGTCTTCACCTCTATTTTCATGCTAGGGAAGTGTCTCTAGCATTGAAGATAGGGGAGCATGAGTTTCAAAGAAAAAAGTAAGTTCAAATGAGCAAAATCTTAAGGCTATGAGGTCCTGGGCTTGTTCAGCATAGATCTCTAGCTTCCAAGAGTGTTAACTTGTTATCAAAAGTGGAAAAGTATCTTTTCCCCTTATTTCATGTTGCCTAATTTGGAAGGGACCTTCTCCAATGTGGATGAAGCAAGAGTTCTAGATCTAGGCCAATTTGGATCATAATCGACCATGCATGTTAGCCTTTGGAGTTGCCAGGGCTTAGGGCTAGGTTTTGATGTCAAAATTTGGCAATTTTAATTACTCCAAAGTGTTTTTTATGGTTCCTCCTCTTTTTCATGCTAAGGTTAGGGATATTAGCATGGAATATTGGGGGAACCACTTTTTGACCATTCAAGATTAGTTTTCTGATATTTGAAGGCTCTAGTGATTGCTACTAAGGTTCTTGAGTGCGTACAAAGCCATTTGATGTTGTTCTAAGGTGTTTATGAGTTACAAATGAGTTCCCCATTAGTTTCCATGTTGTTCAATATGGAGGGGAAGATCTATAGTGTGGAAGAACCATAAATCTCACATATAAACTAGTTTTATCCTTAATCAACTATGCATGTGTACTTCCAAGGTTGCTGGGATTAAGGACTAGGGTTTGGGGTTGAAATTGGTTAGTTTGGAGGTTTTCTAGATGGTCTTTGAGCTTTCCCCTATTTTCAATGTTGGGGATAGTATGCTCAACGTGGAAGACTAGGGGGAGTAGCTTTTTGATCATTTTATATCATTTTTGGCCATGCATGTATGTCTACAAAGTGACTAGTGTCAATTGTAAATGCCTGGTGTCAAACTTAGTCATTTTGAAAGTTGGTGAGTGGTTTTTTGTGTTTTCCCCATTATTCCACATTATTGTTTCCATGCCTAGTGTGGAAGATTAGGAGGAAAGTATTTTTGTTAATTTTTTCCTATTTTTCCCATACATGTACCTCCATAGGATTGCCAAAGTTGATTATTAATGCCTAGTGTAGAAATTTGGTAATTTTGAGGGTTGTGAATGGGGTTTTAGGCTTTTCCCCTTTCATCCACACTAGGGGCTAGGATATTCAGCATGGATGGGATCATTTTTAGTGTGGAGAACCAATTGAAAGAAATTTTTGGTTATTTTAGGTGACTTTCGAAAGTCTAGTGGCTTATGGAAGGATTGGATTACTTTTGGAAGTTATATTACATGCAAACTTCCATAGTTTTGGCTTCTCCCCTTCCATCCATCCTAGGGGTGGAATTCCTAGCATGGAAGAGGTCTCCCCTAGTGTAGAAGAACCAAAAAAGTCAAATTTAAACCAATTTGATAGCTAATTGACCATGCATCTTAGTCTTTGAGATTATTGGTGTCAATGCTCAATACTCTGTGCTAAGATCTAGTAGTTTTGAGGTTCCTAGATGTCTCATGCAATCTCCCCTCACTTCTTCCATGTTAGGCATGATGGCCCTAGCATGTA
>MNCI01015593.1:92612-116695 GCA_015680685.1 Gnetum montanum
TCCCTTTTAGAAGCCTAGGGTTGAAAAAGGAGGGTTGGAGTTGCTAAAAATGGTAAAATAGCTATGTTTTAACAGTTTTATGGAATGGGAGGTATGTATCCACATAGGTTATGGTATCCCTATCATGGATGCATGGGAATAAAGGCTTAAGTGCCAAAATTGCCCAAAACTCAACGTTGATGTAATTTTAGACTAAGAGAGAAGGCCTATGGTGGGGCCCACAATCCAAAAATTTTAAAATTTTAAAATTGTAGCTATTTCCCACCAAACCCAACATTTAAGAGAGCTTCCTCCACTTACACTTTAGTTCACTTGGAGTTATGATGCACTGAATTAGTATATGGGATTTTAAGGTGTGCATTTAGGTTTAGATGTGGTTTTTAATGCCAAATTTCATAAGTTTTCAATAACAATTATCATTCTTGCAAACTAAGCATTGGAGGAGAGCTTTGGAAAAGATTCTTCTAGCAAAAGCAACCCATTCTCAGCATGGAAGCCTCCCACCTTCCTTCCACATAGTGTAGAACCTCCATCTTTCTCATCTTCAATTTACCCCTAGCGTTGAGCCTACTATGGCACTAAAACAATGTCGAAGGAAAAGCTAGAATCTGAAAATTTAGAAGGTAGAAAAGTGTGCCAAGGAGTTGTTAAAGGTTCCTAGGCCAATCTCCATCTAGGCCTCATCCATTATCACTTTGAGTTAGGCAATTCTACCTATTTTTGTTTTCATTTCTAGTTACTTTCTATGGTTTTATTCCATTTTTCTTGCCACATGTATGGCCATTTTTTCTCAGATCTACATTGAAAGAGGGCGTAAAGAGAAATTTTAATGAAATCCCACCTCTTATTTTGGTTGTTTCCACATGGATCCATGGTCATTTCATTGTTGTTGCCTTAATAGATTTGATTTTTAAAATTAAGCTTGTTACTTTTGTACTTTTTTCCCAAAATTTTGGGGAATGGCCATCTTTATTAGATCTAGGCCAAAGGATTTGTTAAAATTAAATTTTAACAAAATCCTACCCCATTAATTTGGTGTGTTTTCTAATGGATATCAATCACTTTGGCTATATTCACTATGTTTTTGTGACTATGTTAAGTTGGATTTTAGTTGGGCATTTTTTCTTAAAAAATGGCTACATATTTTCAAAATTCAATGCCATAAGTTTGTAGCCCTACATTTAAGCTTCCCAATGGCTATTATCTCAATTTCAATTTGGATCAATAATGTAGTTAGGTTTTTATGTTGTTGTTAAGATTCCATGTAAGTTCATGAATTTTTCCTAAGGAAACAGCAAAGGTTTTTGCTATTTTTTGGTTATGGCTAGGTGGGTCTTAGCTTCAACTTTCCAATATTTTTGGTAAAATGTTTAGTAGATCTATGTCAAAAGGAGGTTTGTGCCATTTTCAAAACTTTTTCCATATTAATGAATTTTTTCTAAATAAATGGCAAGGGTTTTGAATTTTTTTTATACATGGGTGTGTAGGGCTCGATTCAAGCTTTCAAATGATGATGAAATCACTCTGTTTAGAGCTGAAACAAATTTTTGGTGAATTTTTTACCAACCCTGCATAAAAATGAGTTAATGGTGATGGTTATGGTTTTTGTATATTCTATATAAACAATGCCATGTATTTTTGGTTGTAAAGGTCATGGCTGTAAAACTTGTGATTTTAGGATTCTTTCCATGGTGGAATCACTAAAATCAGAGCTTCCATGAATTTTTGACCAATTTGTTTTGGTAAACCATGTGAACAAGGTTAAATTTTGGATGGATGTGATTGATATATGTAGTTATTCATGTAAAAATTATGTTTTAGATTTGTTTTTAAGAAAAGAAAAAGCTTTATTATTTTTGGAAAGCTTTGTACTATGGTTATATGCTTTTTTCTATGTTTTAATGCTCTTTTTCTAAGTTTGTGCATAGTTTTAAACTAAGGCTTAATCTTGGCTATGAAGGCTATGAAAGGTTATAATATTTTGTAATAGTGCTTTCTATGGAAATACTGAAGCCAATTTAGATGAATACCTTAGAGCCTTTTATGAAGGTTAATTTCACCTTTGACTAGGATGTTTTTTTCCAAACTTATTAAGTAATTCCAGTTGGTCATAATGTAAGGTTATGCAAGGTTGTAATAGTGCTTTCTTGTGGAATTCCTTAAGCTAATTTAGATAAAAACCTTCGAGCTTTTTGCAGAGGCTAATTTCACCTTGGACTAGATGTTTTTGTTTTCCAAATTTGTCTAAGTAATTTCAATCAAGCATAATCCTTTTTATTTTTTTTTATTTTTATTTTTTTGCTTCATGTAGGATTTACTTGAAGCCCATCCTCCCATTATGAAGTTGGTGGGTATTCTATGCTACATTGGTCACCCTAAGACCAATACCCCTCTCCCTGATATGCCTTTGGGAAATGTTTCACTATGGTTCTATCTTGGGGCAAGGAAATTCCTTACCTATATCTTACAAAAATTTAGTGTGATGCTATGGTCACACTTGTCTATAGATGTGGTTGGGGCCATAGTGGAGACCCTAATAACTAAGGCATCTAGCTTGATTATCAAGTTCATTAATGACAATCTACCTCCTAGGATAGCAAGGGGTCAAGAAAACACCATAAGCCCATGTTACCTTATAGAGATATGGATGATGCCAGATTATAGTTAGTATAATGCTTACAATACTCTAATGATGGCGTATAGAGCCCNCATTCAAGGTGTTAAGGTTAACATAGACATTGATGAGGGCCTCTTTTGCAGCTTATTTGGTATCCTTGTTGATGGGGCCAAGGTTGCCACAAAAATAGTGAGGGAATCAGGCCATTGTGAGGAATTTCTGGAGTGGCTTGGTGCTAATATGGGCCACTTTCGAATTTCCATGGATAGCTTCACAAATCCTCATGTGAAGGAATCATATCCTTTGTTTAGGTCTCATGCATTTTCCAAACTATTATAAAAAATGAAGGTGATTAACATTACACAAGGGTGCATCTTTAAGAAGGTCTTGATGGATGGTACTAGGTTCAACTAGGCAGTTGTTTTGGTTGTTTAGCTTTAGGAGGAGATCCTTAGACTTTGCGTAGACACCTCTATAATAATTCACATGAATTATGCATTTTTTCAGGTTATTTGAAGAGTTTTGTGGAGTTTCTATTGGTGTACAAGAATGGAAAATGGATTCCCCATGATCCAAGCCAACTTTCTAGGCCTTGGATAAACCACATTTATCCAACAATTTAGTCCTAGAATCCACCAGAGGGGATGGATGATTTGTTGTCCATCATCATCAAGGATCTCAATGTTAGGTAGTGTGAGTTCCCTGATAACATGGATGAAAATGAGCCTCTCATGTTTCTTACTAGTGTCCTAAAGGCCAATGGCTATGTAGGAAGGTTGAAGGGAGAGCTAGGGAGAAACTCAAGAGGCCTATGGAGGAAGCACTACCAGCATCAGACCAACCTACTCTAAAGAAGCATAATTTTAACTTAAGTCATTGTAGTAGGTAGTTAAAGGTATGATTCATTTAAGTTTGGCTATTTTGGTGCTTTAAAGTTTATGGCTCTATGATTTTTTCATGTGTTAACTAGTTTTCTATATGCTATGAATATAGACAAGCTTTAGGATATTGTAGCCCAAGCTACCATGGAGGAAGAACAAAGGCATGTAGAAGAGGCACTCTTAAAACAACCTAAGGTTGAAGGGTTTTTCTATGTAGATATAAATGATCTAGATGCCTTTTTTGGTGAGGCAATACTAGCCACATCCCCCATCATCATCCTAAGGTAGGAAGAGGAGGAGTAGCTAAGTATGCCCATGCCATAATGTTTTTGTTATATCTTATTATTTTGATTTTGGTTTTCATCCTAACCTTTTGATGATTATTATGCTTATAGTAGTTCTTGAGCCACTAGTGCAAGCCCATGTCCCTAAGTTTCATGTGAAACCATGGTTAGAGACTCTAGACAAAGTGGATTTCATGCATGGGATGTCTAAGAACATCATCAACTAGTTGCAACAAGTTGCACCCAAAATAGGTAAGGACTTTGTTTTACGTGCCTTAGTTGTTTGGCTATGTCATAGGTTGTGTTGATGTTGTGGCCATCTTAGATTGTACATCATGTTTATTGGTTGTTTGTGTAGTACCTTCTATGGAGTGGGATCCTATCAGAGACATGGAGATTAACTCCTTGCCTAAGCTTTCCTTTGATGTATCTAATGTACCCTTGAAGTTGTATGAGATTTCTATTGACCTAACAATGTCATGTGAAAAATCTTCATGGGAGCTAGAGAGGTCCAATGAATACCTATGGTAGGAAGTTATGGCCTTAATGAAAGAATCAATGACAAGAGAATACAATTAGAGATCTTCAAGACCACAAGGCCTTTGTGGAAGCCCAAGTGGCTAACTTAGGGGAATTATGGACCAAGGATATCACATGGGGCCATTATTGACATATCATTTGAGACAAAGTAGCAATCTTATGGGAGATAATGGAACAATAGATGTAGATGGACCTCATCTCCTAGAAGGTTGAGGATTGGAAAGATTACTATGCATAGGTCTTATAGTGGGGGTAAGAAACTAAAGGTTCACAAGAAAAAATACAAGGTGGATCATGGGGCCTACCTTTAGTGGCTCAAGGAGGAGTTAGTTGAATGACACAAGAGAGAGTTTTTCATCTAAGGGATCCAGGTAGAGAGTTCTTATAAGCTTTTTAAAAGTACTCTCATAGTGGAGCAATCCCCTACTCTGAAGATGTCTACATTTGCTACTACTTGGGAGCCTTCTACTTGGACTACAGTAGATAGGACTAACATCCTTTTTTTGGCATTGATCTTGGGGATTTTGATTGGCATTGATCTTGGGGATGTTAACCAGATCCTCCATCATTTGGAGGAACGTGTTTCCCATCTACCCCAAAAAGTTATGAAGTTAGACTCCTCACATGTTTGATATATTTTATGTTTTCGTTTCTTATTTTAAGTTATGATTTTGGATAGGGGTTGTTGTATTTTAGGCCTCAAGATACATTGGTAGCCCCAATGATGAGGGTGGGAATGACCCACCACTTCCTCCTCTAGATGGCTCTTAGTAGCCTCGATCAACTTAGTCTAGCATGTTGGCTATTTTTTTTTATTTTCATGTTGATGGCTATGATTAGCCAAGACTATGATTATTATTATTGTTTGAAATTTTTGCCACATAGTGTGGCCATGGCTATTATGGACACTTTAACTTAAATTTAAAATTTTGGTTTTACTTTTGGCTATATATCTACTATTGTAGTGAGTGTTGTAAATGTTTCCAATGTTGTGGATGGCTATGTTGACGTTGTGATTATAACATCAAATGGCTAGTCGATGCGATAATAGGCTAAGAAAATATAGATATAATAATAAAAGATATGTTTGCTATTTTTAGGCCATAGTGGGCTTAGGTTGTATTTTTTTGCTAGTTTAAGGCCATGGTGGGGCATGTTGCTAGTTTAAAGTCTTAGCAGATTGTGAGGCTAGTTTAAGGTCATAACAAACCATACTTTTTCCAATTTAAGGCCATAGCGGGCCAATTATGAAAAAGAAATATATTTATATGATTTTTTTATGTTTATAATATGAGTAAAAGTAAAGAAAGATGTAATAAATAAGTAAAAATGCAAATAAAAGTAGAAACTTAGGCTATATGCATAGGATACATGAATAAAGAGTAGAACAAGAATGCATAAAAAGGTATAAAGAATTGAAAAAGAAAGGTTATGCTACATGGCTATTGATGCATCTAGTTATAAGGGTATGGGATGGAAAGGTTAAGGTGTACTTCACTTGTACAAATTCTTCCTACTCTTTACAAGATTAGGGAATGAGTAAGGTATACTCTACACATGCTTATATTTAGCATCACCTCTACTGATGATGCTAAAAGGGATTTTAACCCATAATGCATACTATTATCTATTGTTTTCATCATTTGGTTGTTGCTCTATTTTGGATTATTGAATTTCATGATTAGGAGCTTCTCCACTTCAGATCCTTGTTCTATGTTAAAATCTTTGACAACTAGGGGAACCATGTTATCACCATGAATCATGATTTCACCTCCCTCATAAGAAAGATGAATTTCTTGATGGATGGGAGAGGACATGAATCATCATTGAGCCAACCAAGGTCTTCCCAAGATAAGGTTGAACATTGGTGTCTCCTCTACCACCAAGAAATTGGCAGTTGTGGAGAAAATCTCCCTTTCTACAAAGTCGAAGGAGATATATCCCTTGATCCATTAAATAACTTAAGAGCTATAATGGTTGTAGGTTGTATCTGCTCAGTTATGTCCAAGTGTTCAATGATGGTGCATGGGATGATGTTGGTTACAACTCCATCATCCACATGCACCTAATGCACTTTAAACTATCCTATGCCAATGGTTATGAATAGAGGAGCCCTAGTCACTTCATCATTTTGGGAATTAATCTTGATTTTTCTATTGTGAAATACTAAGAATGTTAACTTCTCCTCCCTTAACAAGGGAGGTACCATTACTGCATGGAAGGCTTCCTCATTATTGGGGATGTCCTCACTAATAGGGATAGAAGTTAACATTCTTAGTATTTTGACTACTCAACATTTTAACTAGTGCCTCATGATGTGTGGAAGAAGTCATAATCAAGTCATATAGGCTTAGAGTTGTATTATTTTACTTGAGAGATTGCCTAACTTGGTCCATTGCACTTAGGAATTTTTTTTCATTAGCCATGGGCTTATCACCTCGATTATGCTTTACTTCCTCCATGCACCCAAAAATGCGAACTTTGGCTTTAGGTTATGCTTATTGGAGCTTTTCCTCATTTTTCTGGTTACAGCTTTTAGTGTCCTCCTATGGCTCATTGTTTGAAGTGGGTTGGATAGAGGAGGTCATGGGTATAGTCAAGATGGGAGTGGGCTTTGGTGGTTCCACTACCTTTTGTGCCTCCATCTACTTGTCACCCTTGTTGTTGGGATTTTGCTTATGCTTCTTCCTTTGCTTAGTTGAGGTTTTTCAGTTGTTAGCTATTGGTTGTGAGGAAGAGGTAGGTGCACTAGCCATCATATGAGGTCTTTGTGTAGTTGTGTTAATTGGTTGGGCCATGGATGGTTGGGTTGTGCTAGGTTGGGGTACCCTAATGACAAAAGGTTCTCTCAAAGGCATTTGTGATGGTACTCTTATGAAAAAGGGGGATCTTGAGCTTATTGAAGAAGCCCTTTCATCCCAAGGGGGGTACTCAGATCACAAATGATTCCTTTAAGGTTTTCCATTCATCATTAATGTTGAATGCTGAAATAACATAAGGGCTATCATTAGCATTCAATAGGTCCTTAAAGACCTACATTAACTAATTTTGTGTTTGAACTAGGTTGGAGGCATCTACAACTAGCTCCTCCTTATCTATCTTTTTCTATAGGTCATTTTTCAATGCAAGGCAGAAGTCTTTATCATGACCAGACAGTTAGTGATAGTGGCAGAAGTGGTTTAACTTGAAGTACTTAGGTAGTTATGGGTCATTTTTTGTTGCTCTAGTGGGATATTTGGCTATTTCATAGAGCCTATCATGCTTCTTTTAGGAAGCTTCAGACATCTGTTTAAATTGAATATGTCTACTTTTCAAAAGTTATTCTAACAACTCAGATGGGTTTAGTGGTAGTGTAGTGTATTTGGACCTATCCTTTCTTTCAAAATTGGATCTAATTGTTGTTGATGCACAAGCCCTAGAGGTTGATGGTTAGTTATTAGGATCATTAGTGGGGGCCTTGGGTGGGTTGGCCCTTAGCCCTTCATTTATAGTCTTTGCTTCTTTGGTCATAGCTTCTACAATTGTATTGTTTTGTTTGTTCTTTTTTTTGTCTCTCCAAGTGTGTTGGTTTTTACATGCTACATAGGTTAGATCATGACTGGCCATCATAGCATGCTTTATGTTCTTGGTTTGGGAAAATGCTTAGTTACAGGACCACAGGTCAAGGTAGTAGAGCTTCAACTTGATAAAGTCATTAACAACCCCCTTAAATATAACCAAGAGGTATGATTCAGCTATAGGCTTTAGTATTTCATTTAGAAGTTC
This sequence comes from Gnetum montanum, assembly GCA_015680685.1. Lineage (NCBI taxonomy): Eukaryota > Viridiplantae > Streptophyta > Gnetopsida > Gnetales > Gnetaceae > Gnetum > Gnetum montanum. The sequence continues at coordinate 100,700 of MNCI01015593.1, forward strand.
ATTCCACTATTGGATGAACTTCTACATGGGTTTTAAGGGTCCTTGCTTGACCTTCATGAGTTGGTCAAGTGTGGTGTTAGGCTTTAAGTTATACTTGAAGTGATTAATAAACTAGGCTATTAAGTCATCTAGAGAGGATATGGATCCTCTAGGTAATGCATGGTACTAATCAAGTGCTTTCCTAGTCAAAGACATGAGGAAAATCCTCATGATGGGATGAGGCCATGGCTACAAGAGTAAGCACTTAGATCGAAAGGTAATGAGGTGAGCATTAGGATCACCTTCTCCATTGTATTTGCTAAACTAGGAAATAGGGACACTAGGAGGAAGTGTCAAGGGTGGGACTATAGAACTGATGAAATCATCCTGGTAGAACTCCATAATTTTGACAATTTGTGAAGTAGAGGATTTAAGCCTCTTCAACCCTCCATTTTGTCGTAGATCATATGAAAGGCTTGATCCAATCCCTATGGTGGCCCTATTGGCTATGGAGTTTGCACATATGGCTATGGCATTTGTTGTGAGGCTTGTGGCCTCGTGATGGATTACAAGATAGAAAAAAGTGGTTGCATCATGGTCGTAGCTTATGGGCTAAATAAGGAAAAAGATGTTTGTGTCGATACATGAAGCATAAATGGAATGAAGGGGGTGTATGATCCTTGAGTTGCTTGGGGTCCCACAATGGACCCCACATGAGTAGTTAATGGATTTGTGGTGGTAAAAACCACTGTTGATGGTTGTATGGATCAATATTTTATAGTGAATGTCATTAAGTTATAAGTTGCTAGCTACAATGTTGATAGGAGGGAGTGGAGGATGATGGCACCATGTCCATGGAGAAAAAAAAAAGCCTTAGAGGAAAATACTATGACCCTGGAGGATGTTTGTTGGAATAATCCTCCCAGGATGTCTTCAGGCTCATATTCTACCTTAAATTCATCCTTCTCTTCCTATTGTTCCTCAGAGTTATGCTTATCATCCTCCTTTTCCATTGAACTTACTTAGAGGCTAGGATGCTGACATAGACATCATTTAAGGGATATTTGGTCATATGGGAAAGGGATATACTCCTTTCCACCCTAGTGTATGAGCTCAAAATTCCTCTTGGCTTTTACTTCCACACGTGGAATCAGCATGCTAGCCTACATTTTGACATAAATGAAGTTATAATGATATTCATTTATGGCTACAAAGTCATAACTTTTTCCTCTAACCCTAAAAAATCACATACAATCTATGATGGTAGGGTATCTAGGGTCATAGAACCTCAAGGCTTGTTGGCTAGGACCTTTATTGGTGAGGATGAAGGGGGAATTTGATAGATTGTTGGAAAGACATGGCTATAGTGTTAAAAATGGTTTAAAGTAGGCCATAAATGGTGAAGAAAAAGTAAATTCCAGAAAATAGAATTCAAAAACATTTAAAAGGAAGCCAAAATGGCTAAAAATGAAGTACTTACTATAATTAGTAAGTGGGGGATAAAGGGGATTTATCCATTTACCAAAAATGAAAAGCTAGGAAAATTGGGAACAAGCCCTATTAATGCTAGCCCCCTAACTACCTCTACAATAAGTATGGTACAAGGAAAAAGAAAAGGGGTTGAGATGATGGGAATCTCACACATTTTAATCCAACGTTGACAGGGGAGAAGGCTAAAAATTACAGATGCAAAAAATAGCTTAAAATAGGTTATGAACGAAAATAATAGAGGTGGATCACAACAAGTGGAATTTAAAAATGATTAAAGGAAGCAAAAATGATTGAAAATGGAGCACTTACTAAAATTAGTAAGTAGGGGATAAGGGGGTTTACCCCTTTACCAAAAATGGAAAACTAGAAACGTTGATGTTAAACACCCTCTATGTTGAAGTCCTAGCTACCTCTATGTTGGGTATGGTAGGGGGGAAAGAAGTGGGGTGGGGGGTTGAGATGATGGGAATCTTACACCTCCTATTTCAATGTTTGAGAGAGGGGAGGAAAGTTTGAGAACCAAAATGGAAACCTAGCAGTTTCCAAAAATGATTTTGGCAAGCTACTAACTTTTACCATAAAGGAGAGGAAAGTAGGTTTGGCTAGTGTTGATACCAATGTTAGTTTTATGGAAAAAAATGTGGCAGTAACAATTAAATGGTTGTTAAGGTTTCTACATTGGTTTTTGTCTAAAAATTCACAATAAGTGTTGTGAAATTTTAGCACCCAAACCACCTGCAACTTTCATGCTGGCATTTCCGCTACAAGGGGGCTAAGGACAATGTTGGATTTCCAAGGTCTTGGCTATGAAAATGCAAATTTATTGCTAGGAAACAATGTTGGAAATATTGGTAATAGATTTTGGCATAGAAATTGGGCAAAGGCCCTCCTTCTAGCATCAAGAAAACTATTGTAATCAAAAATTTTGATTACTAGAAAGATTGATGGATCTAGTGCATAGTAGTCCTCAACCCATGAATCCCTAGGGCCTCTGGAAGAATAGGATTTGGGGTGCCCTCACTAATTCGATAGATCAACAAGGGACTTACAAAATGAAAAATTAGATAAATGATATAATTACAAATCAAAATAATATAAATGCACTAACATAAATGAAAAATTTAATCTGAACACAAACCAAAACTGAAAAGTTTATTTTACAAAATAAAATAAAGGAGAGTTAAGAGATTGTGTAGAAAGTGTGCCTGAGAGGATAATAGGGGGGGGGGGTTCACTTGAGCGAGGGTTTAGGGCTCATTGAAGCCAATGTGTTCAACTCCATGATCCAGATGTCCTACCACTCCCAATGCTATTAAACCTCCTTTGTTACTACTCTAGATTTACAAAATTGGTCACTACTGAGGGATGACAAAAGTGGAAAATTTGGATGCCAGATTGATCCATGCTAGGAATTGGGTATCCTAGAAGTCCAGCATTGACACCAAAAATCCACAAACCTTAAGGCTATAATGCTTCCATGCTAGGATTCAAGGGAATGCAAACATGGGAGATTGGAACAACTCTAGAGTGGTTGAAAATTCCCAAATGTGGAATGTATGTATGCTTAATGTATTCAAGTGCCAAAAGAGTGGAACCTATCAATGGTGTTTGAGGTTGGTTTTTATAGGTCTGAGGCCATGAATTTTGATGCAAAATGGCTTTAATTTGGTTGTAATTTGGTTGCACAATGGTTGCAAATTGGCTACCAAATTACTGCAAATTTCTATCTAATATAGGTGAAATGGATGCTAAAATTTTTGGGGTTACTATATGTTGGCGACCGTTTGGGACGCGACCGCCAACGAGTGTCCTCGAACAGGATTTAGGTGCCTGCTGGTCTCTGGCAACACGAAGGCCCAGATACCTCCAAATAAACTCAGTAGTTAATGTGAGTATGTGTGTGTGCTGTTGCGGCGTGTGGTTGTGTAAAATGTAACAATTGCGTTGTGTGAACTACAAATGACTTACTTTAAAGAGATTCATCCAACTTTACCCAGACTGTGAGTTCTTGAAAATTTCCTATTTTGTTCAATTGCCTAGTCTATGTGGTCCTTATAATACCTACTTGTAACAAATAAAATTTTGCAAAAACATTCGAGCACAACTCCGCAATCTACTCCTAATTTTCCCCAGAGAAAGAGATAGTTCCACAAGAAAACTAGAAATAGAGCAAGATTCGATGGAAATAAGCAGAAAAGAAAAGAAAGCAGATTTGTGTAGACCTCAAATATTTAAACAAGGTAAAATGACACGAGTAAACACTTCGCAATAAAGCTATCCCAAATTCAATATCTACGAATTGTTCAAACTTCCAAGGCTCAAACAAGCAATATCTTCAAGACAATCCTATTATGCTACCAAAAATTGCTGCGTAAACTACCACGTACGAGACTCCATTTTGACTAGATAATAGATGTCAACGATTGCATTCAAACAGAACCTTTAAAAGACTTGACAATTTCTGATTGAAATACCACGAGAATTCACTTTAAAGATAAAAAGAAGCTATTCTGGTCCCATCAAAATACCAAAGATTTTCTGAACCCTCTCGACTACTGAATTGTTCAACGGCGTGACTACAAACAGAGGCTCTCTTACAACAATCCCAATAGCAGTTCCCACACGTTGCACAATAATGAAATTTACTACTAAAATGCTCTTAAGGCTTTTAAACACAAGCGCTTCTATGGCAAAATTTTAATAGAAATTTCTATCGGGCAACAAGAACAATAAGAGCAATCTAAAAATCCCAAAATTACTTGCCAAGGATGATACTATCTAAACCACTAGCTAAACAATTTAAACAAAACAAAAAATGAAATGCATAACTCACAGGACCATGACAAAGAGGCTAAAATCTTTATTCTAGCAAGCCATCTTGCAAGCAATCTTCTTTACAAATCTTCTTTGATCCCAAGTGTGATGTGTGATGATGATCCCTCTTTTCTTTGTTCATCCCCCCCACCATTTTATAGGTTTCAAAGGTAGGTAGGGAAGTTACAATTTCAAAAATATCCCAAAAATATCTCAAAAATATCTCACCTAACTTTTCTCCCAAGTAACTTGGCCAACCAATTAGGAGATTACTTGCCCAACAAGTTAGAAGGTTACTTGCCCAACAAGTTAGGTAAGTTACAATAATTTTGGGTGGTTTCAACCACCAAAGAGAAAAAGAGGTTGATAAGTGGCCTTGGTAGTTACAATATACAATCTTTAAGAAACTTAGGAATACAAGCTATAGTTGCAACTTACTCCATACATATATATCCCTTGTATTTTGCTTCTCCAAAATGAGATGTCAAGTCTTCTAAGTGATGTATAGGGAAGTTACAATTTCCAAATATCTCAAAAATATCTCTCCCAACTTCTCTCTCAAGGAATTTGTCTAACCAATCAAAAGATTACTTGTCCAACAAGCTAGGAGAAGGTTATGTGGTTAGGGAGTTAGGAAGTCATGCATGAAATGAGGAGAATTTTATGCTAACTTTAATGTAATGTGACATTGAATAGGATAACCAATATTGCAAATTTTTAATGGGCAGTAAATAATATATTTCATAACTTGGGATAAATGATGGCAGGTCTCTAAGACTTCATACGATGAGTACTTCATATTGTGAATATATATGTATCTACATGTATATATTACTGGTTAATTTATACTCCATTTGACCATATGCTTGAGCGGTAGAAATAATTGAATAATTTTTGGAAAAGAAACGGTGAAACGATTTTCCTTCTCTTCCCTGTAAATCGCATGGAGGTTTCCTCACAGTTCCAGGGCAACAGTCTTTCTCTTATTTCTGACCAGAACCTACAAGAACCGACACATGTTTGCGTCAAGATCCAATATGCAGTGTCATCAAAACCGTAGATTCAAACTGCTTCCGCACGAGAAGGCTCTGCAACCATGATCTAATTTTGTTGTCACATGCTGGAGGAGAACAACGCGCCCTAAATAGAGGTTTTCAAAATCCATTTTGCCTCCTAAATTAATTTAGGGCTTCCTGCGTTTTTTGTTCTCCCTTTTTTCTGTTTGCCTTCCTACGTTTTTCTGTTTGTCGAATTACGGGCCAATATTTCGTAGATCTTTGTCCGGCGGATCCGCAGCCTGCATCACGAAAAGAAAGAAAGAAGAAAAAAATGCCACAGCCTACAATACAAATCAGGGTTTTAACAGGGCATAACCCCTTTCCTCACGTGTTTTGTAAATGAGGGTTTCAAAATTTGTCTTTGAGTCTGCGCTAGGGTGAACATCGCGGTGAGTGGTGTTGCGCGTTTTCCTGCAACGCGGTCTCCTTCACCTTCGCTGTTTTCCTTATCTCCACTGTTTTCCTCTTCAGCAGGTGTAGTATACGGTGGAGGTTGATTTGCCTTTTTTCTTCATAATCTTAAACAATGAAGGCATTGTTGGTTTTGTTACATTTTTGATTTTGTCTTGCAAGGATATATCCGGGTTTTGACAACCGGGATCTGCAACTTAATGATTTCACATGAATCACATACTTCCTTTCTTGCCATAGTACTAATTTCTGATTTTAATAAAGAGATAATTTGACACCTTTATCTCAAATTCTTCACCAGTGAATTACTTCCCTAAGAACACCCAACCTTCAACACTAAAGCTGAAATTTACTTGTGCATTTACAACCATAGATTCTTCCAATAAAATATTTCAACTGTTCCATGGAATGGTCAAATGTGCCAACACTATATATAGTAGGTGCCTTCCCCCCATGATCATTCCATTTACTATAATTAGTAACAAGGGTACACCTTCCATTTTGGAGATGAATCTTGAATGTTGAGCCTTCTTCCATCCTTGTTGGAGTCGTTGGTCAACATTGGCATGCATGGAGTGTTGAAATTTGGCTCTTGTGGCTTCCATAGTGGTGGGATGTAATTTCCATGCTGGGGTGGAGCCTCCATGCTAGGGGTAGGTATTGTTTACCTCTCTACAAGTATTTTCAATGTAGAGAAATGTATACCCCCCATTAAATCCATCAAATTACCATTTTTGACATTCTAAAAGGCATTTTAAACCCCGAAGCCCAAATATAGATACTAGGTGACTTTTTCACTTAGGGAATGAGGCTTTGACCACTTATGAGGCATTTTTGTAGCCTCAAAAGTATAAATTATGTGAAATTTCCCATTGTGGATTACAATTTTTACAATTACAATGAAGTTTTATCTTAGGTTTCATGGGGTGAAAGCTGCATGATGAAAATTGGCTATAACATGCAAATTTTTGTGATGTTTCAAGAAGATAAGCTACAAAAGAGGGAAAGTGCATAAGAGTATAACGAGGACCCCTCCATTTGCAAGAGAAAGGTATGTTTTTGTTACAATGAGGAGGAGGCACCACTTGATGAAGTAGTACAATGAAAAACCTTGTTGATACAAAAATCTATCTTTGAAATATTGGCCAAGGTTGATAAAATGTGGGCCTCATTGGATGAAAATTTTCAAATTACTCTAAGAATTGTTGAGGAGAATAGAGGACGAGGTAGTGAATGTGATAGAAGAAAGAAGAAGGAAGGTAAATGTGCCCATCAAAAGAATAAGGGCAAAGTTGTTGTAGTGGGAGAGGTTGCAGATTCCAAAACAGATGATGATGGGTGTGACATCTATTAATATGAACATCCTAAGGGATGTTGCTCAATTGTGTCACACTTGTAGGAATCCAGGGTGTATGCTTTAAATCCTTACTTGGCAAAATGTCAAATACCTAGGAGGTTTCCTTACCCCTAAGGCAACTATCAATAGTTCCACCAATAAGCCTACTATCTAAGTGGAGCACCACCTTAGCCTCATGAGTAGTATCAATAGTGGCAACACCCATAGTCATGGGGGATACCACCACCAAGGCACTAGTATCCTTACCACTAGCCATATCTGTATGTATACTATGTTCAGCAATCCATTTCACCACATTACTCTTCTAGTCATGCTTCCTTCCAACATCACTATTACCCTTTGGAATATTATAGAGCATCATCTTCAAATCGAGAGTCCCCATTTCTGTATTACCCTTCTCATCCTTCCACTCTTGCACCTTCATCCTTAACTCCTTTTCCACTTGCTCCATCAATGCAAGGAGATATACCAACCCAGCCACAACAAAGAAGTTCCAAAAGGGATATGAACTTACAATTGGCTCCTTAGAGAAGTGGTTCTAACACTAAGCCTTGAAAATGATCCTTTTTTAGAATCAATAGTCCTACTAAGCCATCATAAACACCTGTAGTTGTTGACCTTACTTCTTCTACCTCCTTCAAAGTGTCCATAAAGAACCCTTCAAACCAAACTCCTCCCAAATTACACACTATAATGTTAATCCATGTGGTCATTGATTGGATTAAGGTTGGTCACCTTTCCAAGAAGAGATATGATCTTAGGAACCCCTCATCTATTTGTAAATTTTCAAGAATAAACCTATCAAGTTTGTTTTGGACTTAAGTTTTGTTGTTAATTTGATATCACAAGAGATGTACAAGGCTTGGAACCTACTTTCACTCAAAAATAGCAACATTCTCTTAGAGTTAGTAGGTCAATCCATCACTATTTCCTAGGAATTAGTGGAGGATATTGTGACAACCATCTATGGATGGTTCTATCTTGCTGACTTGTTGGTGATATGTGTGAATAACTACAAAGGGGACTTCACTATCATTATGGGAAGAGCATGGTTGAGTACAATTGATGCACAATTAAGGATAAGAGACCTCTAGTTGGAAATCTCCAAAGAGAATGAATTTGGAAAGATAGAGAAGAAGCACATTCCATGTATTTCATACAATGACATAGTGTGCCACTGTGTGCAAAAGCCATGGATTGTAAAAAGCATAACACTCATAGCATGTAGGTAGTGTCTAGATGTCATAGAAATTCAAGGTGCCTATACGTAGTAGTCACCAAATAGGGGGACATCCAGTGGTTGATAGCATAAATAAAGAGTAGCTCAACACTATGCATGGAACAAACTGAGAGCCTCACAAGTGCCTACATTGAAAGCATGGACAAAATAGAGTAAGTCCATTGCCAACTCTCCAATGAACAAAGTGAAATTAATTAGAAAGAGTTGAAATCCCTGAAACATTCAAGCAGGTGCTAATTAAGTTGAAAACTCTACTAGCTAGGATGGAATATGCCTTTTTGAATAATGTCAAGCCAATTATCATGAATTCTAATCTTACTTTCTTATAATAAAAGAAGCTATTAGAAGTTGTCAACAAATGGCCAATATCCTTTACTTGGTCATATCATGAGCTCACTAGAATTGATCCAAGGATATGCCAGCATAGAATCTACATAGACTCCTCCATAAAACCAAAGAGATAATCACAAAGGAGGCTGAACCTTAAGCTCAAACAACTTGTCAAGGAGGAGATTGAGCAACTCCTTAAGGAGGGGTTCATCTATTCCATTGTGAATAGTGAGTGGGTTAGTCCACTTGTGATCATGCCAAATAAAGGAGGGAAATGGAAGGCCTACATAGATTTCAGGTTGTTCAACATGGAAACCTACTAGGATCACTTTCCTTTGCCATTTGTGAACCAAGTGTTGGATACAATTGTAGGGCATTGCTATTACATCTTTCTAGATAGTTATAGTGGTTATAACCAAATCCAAACATGACTAGAGGATTAGGCCAAAACCACATTCACAAGTTCCTAGGGAGCTTTTGCATATAGGAGGATGCCTTTTGACCTATGCAATGCTCCTATAACATTCCAACACTTGGTCCTCAACATCTTTCAATAGTAGAATGGTAGTAGGGTGAAGGTCTTCATGGATGACTTCTCCACCTATAGAGTTACATTTGAGTAAGCACTAAACCATCTTAAGTAAGTAATCTAGAGATGTATGGAGACAAACCTTAGACTCAACTAGCAAAAAAGCCATTTAATAGTCTAGGAAGGCATTATACTGGGGCATAGTATTTCTAGCAAGGGGATTGAGGTAGACAGCCTAAAACTGTTAAAGATGTGAGGTCATTCCTTGGGCACAATGGTTATTATAGATGATTTACTAAGAACTTTTCCAAGATTGTCAAACTATTGGTAGAGCCCAAAAAGAAGGATGCTCCATTTATCTGAACTAAGAAATGGGAGCATGCATTACAACACCTCAAGTAGAAGGTCATAAAACCACCAATCCTAGCAGCTCCAAACTAGTCTAGACCATTCCATATCATGAAAAATATATCCAACTATGCATTAGGAGTCATGCTTACATAGTTGGATGATTAGAAATGTCCCTATTACATCCAATGTGCAAGCAGAAGCATTATGGGGGAACAACTATGCTCTAGAGAAATTTAGGTGCTATGTGCTTGGATATAAGGTGTTTATGCACATAGACCATAGTGCTATCAGGTTCCTCATGAAAAAACCAACGGTAACTTCCCATGTTATATGGTGGCTGGTGATCTTGTAAGAGTTTGATTTCATGATGGTGGACAAAAAGGGAACTAATAATATGGTAGCTAACCACTTGTCTTGGTTATAATGGGATAGCTAGGAGGAGGAGAGCCCACTCTCAAAATAATTCCCTAATGAACTCCTCTTTGCTAGTGTTGTGAGCAAATAAGACTCCAAAGAACTCAACTGGTATGAGCACATCCTATCCTACCTACTCACTTAAGAGATTCCACAAGGGTGGGACAACAAGAAGAAATAATATTTTTTTTACCAAGCCAAACATTTCATGGAGATCAATGAAAACCTTTACAAAGTTTGTGTTGATGGCCTAATTAGATGGTGTATCCCTGATGCAGATCAACTATGAGTCCTCCAAGATGCACAAAAGGGCCCTTCTGAGGGCCACTATGTGTGGAGTCAAATGGCCATTAAGATCCTCATGGCAAGATACTATTGGCCAATACTTTTCTGGGATATCCATCACTTTGTCCACTCCTATGATCGATGTCAATATGATATGGAATGACTAATATGGAATGTCCCTAACAGGGGATTCAACCACTGGAGCCTTTCAACATTTGGAGAATTGACTTCATGGGGCCCATTGCCCCTGTAACGACGGAAAACGTCGGCAGCTGGAAATACCGACCGAAATTCCGTGTACACAGCTTTAACCACGGATCCGCGCGAGGGCTAAGCTGGAAAAACGAATCCGCGGTGCCCTGAACGGTCTTGTCGATCAGACAGGGACTTACGGGTCAGTAAAGCAATGAAGATTATGAATTTTGTGTGCCGTGATTCGGTATGGGAGATCGTGAAACGGGGAGACAACGATGTAAGTGGATCGCTGCGGAAATAACGCCCAAATGCCGAAGAGATACTAATCGGGAGAGAAAACAAACGTGCACGTCGCAAAGTCCAAAGATCTATGTTTCAATGCCTGATCGGATGTATGCTTGCGTGTATATTACGTTACAAAGGGAGAAGACTCCCAACAACTGGATACAAAATGAGCACAAAACAACAAGAAGATTGTCAAGACAGAAGTCTGATCTACCTTGTAGGCCAAAGTTTAGGTGCAGGATGGTCAAGCTCTGAAGTCTGTCGATCTCTTGAGCGATAGAACTTGCTAACTGGGTGAGACAACTCTGCAAATCCCGTTCCGCTTCTTTGCTTTGGGTAGATCTGCTGTTAGGGCTCAGGCGTGCTGTGTTCTAGCTCTGCTGAAGGATGAGGTTTGCGGCGATGACCAAGAGGGTGCTCTTGTTTCCCTGTTCAAGGCAATGAGTGTTCCCTTGCTCAGAAAATGCTCTTGTCCTCTTGGTCTGCGAAAAAAAGAAAGGCGATAAGTGCTCTGGTGCTCTGGTGCTCTGGTTTTTTTTTTTATCTGTTCTCTCCTTTCTTGTTGTCCTCCGGGGTATTTGTAGGCCGCGACACGCGCAACCCTGATGACGTGGGCCTGAATGTCGCGGATCCTGTTGACGCGATTCTTTTAAGTCGAACTGCGACTACGCACAACACGCTCGCTTACGTGCTGTGCGTGTGAAGAGCAGGCTCATGATAGGCGTGCCTCGGCTGCGTTCGTGCTCAGTCACATTGCGTTGCGTGTATGAGTGCAACCTTGGTGTAATGATAACGCGCTCAAGATTGTTTTACGCGCATCACGCAACTGTGCGTGACGCAGCGTAAATATAACATACACTCTACGCAGTTATGCGCGGTGAAGCGTAATCAAAGAATAACTTACGCTCTTTACGCAGCTGTGCGTGACGAAGCGTAACGAGCGCATGCTTGCATTCTGACCCACGCACGAGCACGCATCATTGCGTAACGTGCGTAAAGATCAGTTATTTAAGTGTTGCGAGAACAAATGTCAACCCGTTGCGTTTCTCTGGATTTTGCTCAACTGTCCTGGAGCTTATCACGCTCCTTACGCTGCCGTGCGTAAGGGAGCGTAAACTTGTCGTTGAACAAATTCGCCTTCAACTATCTTGGAGCTTATTACGCTCCTCACGCTGCCGTGCGTAAGAGAGTGTAAACTTGTCCTTAAGCAAATTTGAGGCGCGTTTCAACTGTCTCGGAGCTTATTACGCTCTTTACGCTGCCGTGCGTAAGAGAGCGTAAACTTGTCCTTAAGCAAATTTTCCTTTAACTGTCTTGGAACTTATTACGCTCTTTACGCTGCCGCGCGTAAGAGAGCGTAAACTTGGCCATAGACAAATGTGAGGCGCGTTCTTGCTCAAATTGTGAATCTTCGCCCAAGGCCGACCCGTAATTTTCACGGTGTTTCAATGACCCCTCTTTGTTGACGGTTAGAGGGCTTACCCGAAAAACGTCGACAAAGAATGCGAAACACCAGATCGGTAGAAGCAAGAACAACGTTCATCAATGACTACTCAGGTGTTGCGATGTTTTCGTAAAAGGAAGGTTGGCGAGTATGGGAGGTAGAAGGGTGTAACTGGCAACAGGCTCGGGGAAGATGCAAACGGTGTGTTTATTTATGCCAACAGGAATGCTTTCAGACGAGCATAGCGCGTCAATCTAAGATATCTCTGTTACAAATTGTAGCAGGAATGCGTGCGAAAAGGAGCCTTACGCATCACTTTTGCGATGTCTCTGCTAGCGTGCGTGCGACTAACGCAGATTTGCGTATGTGAATGCTGCATAGGGGAACTGGGCGGTGGGGAAGAAGTGCGCAAAGCTGAGTGGGTGGGCAAACCTGAGTAGCCATTTCAGCACGCTGTTGTACTTCGCCGCTCAGATGAACACACCTTTGAATGACATCCTCCGAGTTAAGCAGCCTGCAACCGCAAAAGGAAACAGAGGACGCCACTGCTTATGGAGAAAAGACGGGGTTCTGGAGCCAATGCTGTCTGATGTTAGCCAGAGCCAATGGACTGTAAAGAAGGGGCCGGAGCACTCGGGCGGGGCCACCAATCTTGTCGATCAGCGCTGCATACCTTCGCCAAGTGGCATCAGACACAGTGCAGTAAACTGGCTGCATGAGGAACCGGCCAGATGAATCTGCGAGGTCGGCGTCCGATAGCGACAATTGGAGAGGATTCCGAGGCCGTTGCCGACAAAGATTTCGTCGGAGCTCCGGTTGGCGAGGCTAGACTCCCAGAGGTGCCACCACTGCCATGGATGCGGTGGCGGCATCTCCGAGGGATCAATAAGATGCCTCCCTTCTTGTCCGAGGAATCAGTAAGATGCCGGTGGGGTGGCGACGCTGAGACTGTCTCAGCATCATGCCCCGTCCGCTGTGCTGCTGTACATGAATGATCACGCTCGCTTGACCATGGTGGCGCTCTGTACATCCCAATTTTAAGTCCTGGAAGACTGCCGTCACTGGTTTTAAGTCCCAATAGACCATGGTCCCAGTTTAAAGTTCGGGCAGACCGAAAAGCGCTAGTTTTACGTCGTAGCGGACGGTGGTCGGGCTAGTTTATGGTCTCAGCAGACCGTGCTGTGGATGTCAGTTTTATGTCATGACCCAGGGACAAAGCTGTGCTAGTTTTGCGTCTCAGCAGACGGCTACGTACCTATGCCAGTTTAGCGTCGTGGCGGATGCGTGCAAACGATGCCAGTTTCTCGTCTTGGCGGACCTGTACAACTTTGCCAGTTTTACGTCGTAGCGGACGGTTAGTGTGCACCAGTTTAGCGTCGTGGCGGACGTGTGCAAAGCATGCCAGTTTCACGTCGTGGCGGACGGTCCGTGCCAGTTTTACGTCGTAGCGGACGATCAGTGCCAGTTTTACATCGTAGCAGACGCTCAGTGCCAATTTTACGTCGTAGCGGACGCTCAGGGATGTCATACCTGTTGTCGATACCGTCGTTGCTGCTAGATGAAATACCGCTTTAAGTATACATGATTTACAGGGTTTGCTAACCCGTTGCCGTTGACGTCTGCCAATTTGAACGCTCCGTTGCTGTATGCATCAGTCACTAAGAAAGGGCCTTCCCAATTCGCAGAGAACTTGCCTGCTGGTTCACGCACAGCCTTGAGAACCAGGTCGCCTTTCTTGATCGGACGCTGTTGAAGATTATGATGATGCTTTTGCTTCTGTTTATCCTGATATTTCTCAATTGCCTCAAGAGCCTGTATCCGCTTCTCTTCCAATGACTCCAAGTCCATTATTCGAGCCTCGGTGTGTTGAGCCTCATTTATAATGGTGGAGAGGACCATTCTCAGAGAAGGAATTTGCAACTCGAGAGGTAGCACCGCCTCAGATCCATAGACCAGGCCGTAGGGCGTACTACCTGTAGCTGTTCTACACGTAGTACGATATGCCCATAGCACATAGAGGATCTGCTCATGCCACCGCCTTTTGTTGTCGTCAAGCATTTTCTTGAGTAAATTGATGATTATCTTGTTTGACGCTTCAGCTTGACCATTTGCCTGCGGGTAATAAGGGGAGGAAAAGGACTGCCTGATGCCTAAGTTGTTGCAAAAGGATTTGGTATCCACGCTACTAAACTGTGGCCCATTGTCGGTCACAATAGCCATCGGGAGACCAAATCGGGTTATAATGTTATCCAAGATGAAATGGCAAACCTGTTGAGATGTAATTTTCCGCAGGGGAACAGCTTCTACCCACTTCGTGAAATACTCGGTGGCAGTAATAATGAAGCTATGCCCTGCGGAAGATTTTGGCATGATGGGTCCTATAATGTCAAGTCCCCATCGTTGGAATGGCCATGTGATCTGTGTGGTGTGCAGCTCTGTGGGTGACACATGGATAAGGTTCACGTGCCGCTGGCACGTGTCACAGGTCTTGACCTTTGTCAGGAAGTCTCGTTCTATGCGTGGCCAGTAGTACCCTAGGCGCCGAATTTTTAGGGCCATAGCCCGTGGTGCTACGTGGCCATCGCACAGTCCCTCGTGAACCTCGCTAACGATGTGTTGTGCCTGGTCTGCGTTAACACAGGTGAGCAATACGCCATCAAAGGAGCGTCTACAGAGAGTACTGTCTCCGACGATGACGTAGTGCTTAGCGCGTTTTCGGATTGCGTCCTTCTGCGCGCGTGTTAAAGCAGCTGGTAACTCGCCCTGTAAAAGATACGATTTAATGTGATCATACCACTCAGGCGTGCTTTCCTCGGTAAGAGAGGAGATCTGTGCCGTCTGAATGATAGGGTCTGTGCAGTCGGTAATCAATGTGGGACAGGTGGTAAACAGGTCTATAGGCACGTGTAAAGCGAGAGTGGCAAGTGCGTCGGCCAGTGTGTTGTCAGTCCTTGGGATGTGCTGGGCGTCGAAGGTCATAAATCGCCTCAGAAGAGCTTTAGCCTGATCACAGTAGGGTTGCAAGTGTACCGCCTTACAGGCGTAGACTCCAGTGATTTGATTTATGACGAGCATCGAATCGCCCCTAATCGCCAGGTGTTGGACATCAAGTTCTCCTACAGTTAGCAATCCCCTGAGGAGCCCTTCGTACTCTGCCACATTGTTCGTACAAGGGAAGGTCAATCGATAAGCGTGTAGACGCACATCCTCAGGCGAGAGCGTAAGAACAGTGGCCGCGCTGCCACCTCTGGTGGTTGAAGCTCCATCGAAATACAATGTTGCTTCGAGGCCTGTCAAGACAGGGCTTAAACTATGTACATGTTCGTCGGGAAATTCCAGCTCTACAGTTGCGTGGTTGTCAATTGGTGATGTTGCTAACTGGTCGACTATCGCTTGGCCCTTCGTGGATGATTGGCCAATGTAGTGGAGGTCGAACTCCGCAGTGATGGCTTTCCAGCGAGCGATTCTGCTACTCTCGTATAGACTGTGCGTAATGGCCCTAAGGATATTATTTTTACAGATAATATTGACCTGACTACGAAACAGATAATGCCTACATTTCTTGAGCGTAAAAACTAGTGCTAAGCAATTACGCTCGACGTCGTTATACCTCGTCTCATACGCGCATAGAGCGTGACTCAGGTAATAGATGGGCATTTCTGACCCATCCTCCCTTTTCTGACAAAGCAACGCTGCTATTGCTACATCTGAAGTGGCGAGGTAGATGAAAAAAGGTGATTCCCTTTGTGGCGGGAAAACCGTGGGTAGATGTTGCAGTTCTTGCTTTAGACTGTCAAACACACGCTGGCAATC
>MNCI01015593.1:117029-141097 GCA_015680685.1 Gnetum montanum
TGTTCTGGGTTGATGCGAATCTGGTTATAGCCTGAAAAGCCATCCATGAAGGACAGAAGCACATGCCCAGCTGTTGTGTCTACTAGCTGGTCGATACTCAGTAACGGGAAGTTATCCTTGATGGTGGCCTTGTTCAAATCCCGGAAGTCTATGCATATGCGTATATCCCCAGTCTTCTTCGGCACGACCACAATGTTAGATACCCAGTCCGAATAGTCGACCGCGCGGATGAAACCAGCCTGATATAACTTGGTGATTTCATCACGCACTGCTAGCGCGATCTCTGGTTTGATTTTGCGTGCCTTTTGCCTAACCGGTTTGATCTGCGGGTCGAGGATAATGTTATGCTGGATTAATCTAGGATCTAACCCAGGCATATCCTCATATGACCATGCAAAGACATTGATGTTGTCTTGCAGGACCTGTCTTATTGCGTTGTGCGTCTTCTCGTCTAGCAAAGAACTGACTTTAAGTGTTTTGGCCTCACCCCTATGCGTAACGATAGGGACCTCACTTAGGGGGTCCTCAGTTATATCCCCAGCCTCCAGGTCTAGCGTGCGCGTCGACTGTTCTGGCCATTCTGGGGATGTTTCCGATGTGGCTATGGTTACGCCCGCTAAAGGGGGGTTAGCGTCTACTAACGTGGAGTCAAATGGCCTAGTTAAGCACCCACATGGGCCTGTCAAAGCTAAAGATGCTGAAACAGTTGCGTCCATCCTCCGTCTGTCCTGCAAAACCAGCAAGTGCGTAAATGGTTAGGAGACAAGTGACGGGATGTTGGCGAACGTGGCAGGCTGACTGAATTTGCAACAAAGATAGACAAAGTTTGTAATCAATGCAACCCGATTACGAGGCGATAAGATGTGGTAGTTTAACGTCATTTCGGACAGTAGCGCGTGCGATATCGGCCGAATTAATACCAAATTTTCAGATTCCGTTTTGGGAAAGTTTCGCTTTAATCCAATATCAAGTCGGCGATCTTCGCGTATAAATGAGTGATTTCGCAATGAAAACTGGTTGTTGGCTATTGAGATTTGAATTTACAAGAAAGAGCGGAGCAGAGAAAAGGCGGAACAGAGAAGAGTGAGAGCAGAAAGCTAGGGCGTGTGACCTTGCAGAGATTTGTAAGCAATTTGTGAAGAAACGCTACAACTATCGCGATGGCACCAAAGGCGAAGAAGCAAAACACCAAACTGGCGAAGATTGACGAAGTTCAGGAAAGACTGCACCGTGTCTTGCAGGCGTTGATCAAAGTCTGCGACCCGACCCCCCTTAACCGGTAGGCCATTCTTCTTGTACCTACACTCGTTCTGTATGTCTATTTGTTCTGTTTTTTTTTTTGAATGTTGCTAGCGCTTGTGCGTATGTCAAGTTATGTACCTCGAGTTAATGCGAGGGTTTTGATAAGGTTGTGTTCGTTGCCGTTGTCAAAAACAAACCTTGCATTCTCGCAAGGGTTTGGGCAATTCCGGCCTGGCTGCGTTTTATGATTTTTTTTTTTTTAGTTCTAGAAATGCAGATGTAGGTGTTTTAATGCATCCTGCGTTTTTTCCTTCTACAGCATTGCGTTGAAGCCCATCCTGCTTGTGCTAGATGTTGTCGGGGTTTTATGTTGGTTAAACCCTATCGTCCCAAATGTCCCTCCTCCGCACACCAGAGTGCAGGGGAAGGCCATCTGGTACCGACAAGGGGCACTGGAATTTTGGCAGTTTTTGCTGCGTAATTTTAGCATCATCATCTGGTCGCATGTGACCGGAGACGTTGCTGGTGCCGTCCTGGAGCACCTGTTACCAGGGTCTTCCCAGGGGATTCTGGCCTACCTGACAGACGGGGCGATTGAAACGGGCCATCCCGAAGACCGAGTACTCAGCTCTCGGGGTCTGAGGAGCTTGCATTGGATCTGGAGTATGACCCGCTTCAACTGCTACCACACATATAATACGCTATTCGTGGCCCGCCATGTGTCAACATATTTCCAGAACCCTCAAGGCACGGTGTACTACGCAGGCGGGTAAGCAAATCTGAATGGCTATATTGTCTTTAGGTGTTAGGATGTTTGTTTAGAAAGGCGTAAAGGAGATCTAACTGTAGGCTTGAATTGAACTTACGCTATATTGTACAGGTTTTTTATCCGCGACAACAAACTACTCGGTGACGACGACACGCTACCCCGTGCCGAAACAGCGATAACGCTGTTCACCGCGACGAATAACGTACGAGCCGGGGTCATCGGTCAAATCGGCCACGAGATGCATGAGTACCACTCACGCTACGCGGAGGCCTTCCAGAAGTGCAAGGGACTCGGATGGGTGCACGAGGATTGGACGCTGGATCCGCCCCTCAGCGTCGAGGACGTGGAGAGAGAACTCCCGCAATTCCCGTTGCCATTTGGCCCCGGTAAGACTGTTGCACATTTAATGTTATATGGTATGATTGTGAGTTATGACTTATGGCTACGGCGATAATGTTTTCCTGGTGTCTTGCGTTTCGACTTGCATTTGTGGTTTATAGTCAGGGAATCCCGGGAGATTACCCTTACAAGTTCCGGCCGCGAGGCGAGGGACGTCCTCTTTCGTTATGGGGACATCAAAGAGGCACAGCATTGGCTTGGCCACTCGGTGGCCCCAGCCGCGGTGGTCGCCAACATCCAGGCTGCGGGGCTAATACACCTCTTCCTGGCCGCGACTCCTGATGTTCCTGCCAGCGAGATGATCGGCCTGGTCAACTCCTTTAACGCGAAGGCTGACCGTTTCAGCACGCGTGTGCATAACGTGCGTGTGAACTTCGATATCGACGCCCAGCTCTTCTCAGATCTGTTTGGCGTCCCCTCCAACGGCCTTCCCGTAAACGTGAAGGCCCAGAGGGGCGTCAAAGTAGAGATGTGTCTTCAGGAGTGGGCCAAAGTCCCCAAGGATGCCAAGGGATTCCCCTGCGAGCAATTCGGGCTGGCGACCACTAAAACGCTGTACCCCCTTTTTCGGGCCCGTACCTTCCCCAAAACCCTCTCGCAAGCGCGAAACTTTTCAGTGGAACAGACACGTATTATGCGAGAGGTGCTGGAGGAGGGGGCCCGTTTCGACTGGGGCAGTCATCTCGCCAAGGGTTTGCGGAGCGAGATGGTCAAGCTTCGCGAGAAGCTTGAGTCTCGCTTCAACGTGCACCATGCCTTTTTTATAGCCGTCCTCCGGCAGTTTGCTGAGTTTCTGGTCGTCCAGAAGAACGGGGTCTGGGTACAGCAGGACCGAAACCAGCTATCAAAACCCTGGATCGCCCACATCCTCAGCACTACCCGTGGGCAGGACCCGCCGGAGGGGATCGGAGAATCAATGTCGGTGACGACCAAAGGCATGGCGGCACCCCGAGTGCGGGGCCTCGACAGTGTAGGCGGGATAATGCCTACCTATACTGGCGATGCCTCGCGGGGGAAACGGGTGGCAGAGGAGATCGTGGAGCTTGCAGCTCGGCGGAAGAGGCTCCGCGTGGCTGAGGTCCCTGGGGGCGAGACAGGCCACACTGTGGGGCTCACGGTGCAGCGGACTAAGCCTCCGCCTGGTAAGGGTAAAGCCTATATACGCAATGTTTGATTTGTGCTAATGGGATTATGTTCTAACGCATGGGAATGTAAACAGCAAAAACGACAGGTCGATTAACCCCTGAGACAGGGGCGATGGTGTTAAAGCGTGGGGAGGGGGCCTCAATTTTGGAAGCGGAGGCCCCGGCTGTTAGCACGCATCGTGCGCAGCCTTCAGTGCGTAGGGCGGCCCCAGCTGCTAGTGGGAGCCGCATACAGACTGGGGAGGAGGCCCCTGCTACTAGAGCCAGGGACGCACAGACCCCAGTGCGTGAAATAGAAAGAAGTGTGGAAGATGCCGATGACGCTGCTACTGTCACCGGCCGAGGTAATGAGCGTATGTTTTATTTTGAATGAATTTGTGAATAAGTACTGTCTAACTTGCTTTACGCTATAGGGGAAGGACACGCTTCAACATCTGCTGTTGTTACCAAAACGTGGAAGGACTCCCCCGATACATTTGCCTTCATGGAAGGTGTGCTTAATGACATGATCGAGTGTGTGGAACGCATCGAGCCTGGCACTGGTAAGTGAATCGAAGTGACTGGATAATGCCCTAGTGATAATGTGTCATCTGTATTGACGCTTGTTTTCTGTCAGGAGCTCACCTCCGATGGGCCCCCGCGGAGCCCATTGACCTGGACACAGCGGAGCCTGCATCTGATGGGGCAGTCGTGCCACGCCACATTTATGAAGAAATGCGTAAATGTGCGTTACGCTCGACATGCTCCGTGTGGGAAAGCAGGAACATCAACGAAGACCTATGGAAGAGGCTACAACGATCAGAGCAAAGGGTCGAGTCCTTGACTAAGGAAGTCGAGGACTTAAGAGGGCGCTACGAGTTCCTGCAGGCTCGAGTGACAGGGGACGAGGACTGGCGTACTGCTGTTATTGATCACTCCCGTTATTGGACGGCGATCAGGAACAACGTACAAACCAGCCGAGCGTTAGTGGAGCAAAGGATGCAAATAGAGCTCCTTGCTCAGAAGTGTCGAGACTGGAGGGACTACTGCACGGGTGTACAGGAATGGGGGCAGCAGGAAAAGGACCACAAGCACGTGTATAAACGAGAAAGCACTGCCTACAGAAAACGCTACCGTGAGTCCGCTATCAAAGCGCGATCCCTAGAGGTCTTTGTGGACACCATCGGTGCGTCCGAGGCCTTCAAGAAGTTTGAAGAACAGGTGACCGTCACTGCCTCTCTGGAGAGAGCGATGGTCTTTCCTGGGAATCAAGCTTCAATCCCTACCTTTTACCCAGATCCTCCCGCTTGGAGTAGCGTGGAGAAGGGGAAGGTAAAGGCAGGGATGGACTTGGGCGAAGATGTGTGGCAAGACCTAACGGAAGATGAAATCATGAGGCATTTGTGGGCTGGCCTAGACAAGCTTCCCTTTGCTGCTGAAGCAGGGTCGTCTCGGGTAAGTTCACGCAGGGCTTAGCGAGCGTGTTTTCCCGACATAGTGTCGCTTATGCTAATTTTTGCGCTGTTTGCGTTTCAGATACCAGAAGGTGGAGAACATCCGCCAGCTGATGGGCTGGAGGAGGAAACTATGGAAGCAAAGGTGGAACAACACGACGAAGAGCGTCCTCCCGTGGAGCCAGCATTAGAAGAAGGGTCTCACGAAGAGACAATCTTCCCAGGAGGGATACTTCCCGGAAACGATGGCCCACTGGAGGACGACCTTTTGGGGTTGGACTTAGAGCTGAAAGACACGGGTGATAGTGGTAGTATGGGTCACGGGTGATTTTGTTTTCTGGTGTTATGTCACAAATGCGTTTTAAAGACAAGCACGTTGAAAATTTTGGCTGACTATCAGCCTTTTATCATATACTTTTTTTTTGTTATTTTGCCTTAGTTTAAGGCCATTGCGGGTCGAATGCGTGAATGGGTTACGAAGCAAAGCGTAAATAGCAAAGTAGCTACTAGTTTAAGGCCGTTGCGGGCCATTGTGTAAAATTAGGAGTACCTACTGGTTTAAGGCCGTTGCGGGCCATTGCGTAAACTGCACTAAAACTAGTTTAAGGCCGTTGCGGGCCATGCGTAAACTGTAACTACTAGTTTAAGGCCGTTGCGGGCCATTGCGTGAACTGTACCAAAACTAGTTTAAGGCCGTTGCAGGCCATGCGTAAACTGTAACTACTAGTTTAAGGCCGTTGCCGGCCATGCGTAAACTGTAACTACTAGTTTAAGGCCGTTGCGGGCCATGCGTAAACTGTAATTACTAGTTTAAGGCCGTTGCTGGCCATGCGTAAACTGTAACTACTAGTTTATGGCCGTTGCGGGCCATTGCCTGAACTGTACCAAAACTAGTTTAAGGCCGTTGCTGGCCATGCGTAAACTGTAACTACTAGTTTCAGGCCGTTGCGGGCCATTGCCTGAACTGTACCAAAACTAGTTTAAGGCCGTTGCGGGCCATTGCGTACATCGAAGCAGCCTAGTTTAAGGCCGTTGCGGGCCGGTGCGTAAAGCGTGTCTAAATGTAAGCCTGGATAAAGACATGACTACGCGTATAATAAGACATGGAAAGCCAAAAACGCAAAGCGTAAACATAGAAAGGAAATACTGTCTAAAAACACACAGAAAATAGAGGAATTGATGGATGGGTAAGCTTCAGCCGTCCATACGCAACTGTCTCCTGGCGGCTTTTACATTAGCTGCTGCATAAGGACGAGGAGGTTTGCAGTTCAACTCCTCTACGCTGTCATTTGGAAATGGCAGGTCAGCCCAGGCTAAACCGTCAGCATTGTCATTGTTCTGTTCGGGGGCTTGGAGAGAAGACTGATCATCAGCGGTTTCGATCTCTGAACCCCGTTCCTCCTCAATGTTGCTAACGGTCCTGGGAGTGATCTCGTCGCCGCGTATGATAACCTCCCCCCCAGCGTAAGGCAGGTGTATCTCCTGATGGATAGGCGACGAGACCACCCTCAGCTGAGCTAACCACGACCTCCCTAGAATCAAGTTAAAGCCTGGCATCTCCTCGACGACTAGAAATGTGGCTTCCGTGGGGAACTGATTCCCCGCCACAAACTCAATTCGCACCGTCCCCTTGACTTGGACCCATGCTCCGTTAAAGGATTTTACGCAGGTTGTCGTCGTGGGAGTGATCTGGTCGACCAAACCCAACCTATCCACGATGGAATAGGGAACGACATTAGCAGCCGCGCCATCATCCACATGCACCCTCCGGATCCGGTACTGGCCGACCCGAATGGTGATGAACATCGGCTCTGTTGTCACATGACCCTTTTCTGAATCATTTTTAACAGACTCGTCCAGAAAGGTCAACGAGGTGGGCTTGGTTTGTTCAGCTTCAGGAGGAAACATGATAGCGTGTATTGCTTCCTCTTCTGCTGGCAGGCTGGCATCCACTGGTATGGACGTCAGCATGCGTACCATCGCCTCACGGTGTTCTCGAGAAGTCATCAAGAGGTCATACAAGCTCAGCGTTGTGTTCTTTTGCTTGAGAGCTTGTTTAACCTGCGTGAACGCATCGAGGAGTTCCTTCTCCCGACAGGTTGGTTTATCCCCCTTACTCTCCTCCATCTGGCCCAAGAGACGGATCTCTTGAGGCGGTGCGGTGTCAGAAGAGGGGTTGTGCGTCTTCCTACCAGAAGAAGGTGGCTGCGTTCCTGTGCCTGTGGCATGCTTCTGGGGCATGGTCATAGGCACAGAGGCCAGGGGCCTAGGCTTCAGGAAGCCGAGCGTAGAATTGTCTTTTGTGGCATTGGATTCAATATTTTTTTCCTTTCGCCTAGGAGACGATGCCTGATGGTGCTGATTGGAGGTCTGCCCCTGCGTGAGAGGAGCAGCCTGTGGTCGGGGCGCCCTAATGATGAAGGGCGCTCTGGGTGTAGGCACAGACGAAGCTGCGGCTTGGGCAGTAGCGTGTGACTGAGAAGGAGCTCGTATAATGAAGGGCGGCCGTGAGGCCCCAGCTGTTGCGAAAGAAGTGGTTGACCCCTTTTGTGAGTCGGCGGGCACGCGCAAAATAGAAGGTTGTTTTGGCAGCCCCTTACGCTCACCGTCCGTACTTACCACAGTGATTGTATAAGGATCGTAACTTGTGTTTAACGGATCCTTGTATACGTTCAGTGTTTGGTTTTCCGGACGGGTGGGGTTACTGCTGTCTAGCTTTAGATGACCTTCATCGATCATGCGTTGAATATCGTCTTTCAACGCCCAGCAGTAATCCGTGTCGTGACCACACATCTGGTGGTAGTCACAAAAACGGTCCAGCCTGAAAGATCTCGGAACCGCTGGCTCGTTAGGCAGAGCCAAAGAAGGATCCTTCAGCAATTCACAATTGCGTCTGTGACGCTTCAGGGCTTCTTCAGACACCTTCTTAGGTTGAATGTGTCCTGCCGCCAATAGTTGTCTTAGCAGTTCGGAGTGTTTCACTGGGAGAGCCGCGTATTTTGAGCGTTCTTTACGCTCAAAATTCGGCCTCGGCTGGGGGGTCTGTTCAGGGGCAGCAGTGGCTTGGTTGGTGCCGGCACCAGCCGTGGCCTCAGGCGGTGCTGTTGCTTGAGCTTTCTTGTTTTTGTTCTTTGTATTCTCAGTCAGCGCCGCTACAGTAGTTGTCGTTGCCTTGCCTTTCTCCTTGGCCTTGTTGTGCGTGTTCTTGTAAGCGATGTACGCCGGGTCTTTGCTAGCTTCCGCGGCATCTTGGATGCTCCGGACCTGAGCAAAGGCCTGGCGTATGTCTCCAAGGGAAAGATAATACAGCTTCGACTTAATAAAGTCGTTGACTGCTCCCTTGAATATAGCCAACAGGTGGGAGTTCGCGATCGGGTCACGAATCTCATTCAAGGTAGCATTCCACCGCTGTATGAACCTTTGGACTGGCTCAAGCGGTTCTTGTCTCACCCCCATAAGCTGTTCCAATGTGACTTCCGGCTTCATGTTGTATCTGAAGCGGGTCACAAATTGGGTCAGCAGCTCTTCCAAGGTTGAGATGGAAGAGCGTGGGAGAGCTCTGTACCAGTCAAGAGCCTTCCCTGTTAACGACATCGCGAAGACGCGGACCAAAGTATGTGGCCACTGTTGCAACAACAAGGACTCGGACCTAAAGGTGGCCAAGTGAGTGTTGGGATCCCCCTCCCCATTATACTTGGTAAAGTGCGGGAGGGACATCCCTGGCGGCAACGACAACGCGGGGACTGCTGGATTGACCGGGTCATCCTGATAGAAATCCGTGATCTGGATGGTATCTGACCCAGCGGTCTTGAGGCGTCGCACCTCCTCAGTGAGCGTCTGGATAAGCTGGAATGCTTGATCGAGACTTGGCGAGGAAGGCGCGGGTGCAGCAGGCATAGGAACAGAGGGCTGGACTGGGTGAACACCCCCGGGAAACTGGAAGGCAGGAGGTGGCTGGCTAACCACTGGTGGAGCAGGGATTCCTGCAGGCTGGGGGGCCTGCGAAGATCTCCACCCACTGGTCTGAGACGAGGGGTTAGTTGCCGCCTGCTGTGGCGCATAATGATAAGTGTAACGAGGAATCACCCGTGAAAAATGCGCCGCAGGCACTGGAGGGGGTTGCGCATTGTACACTGTATGCGTTTGCTGTTCTGCTGCAGGATTGGCCCAGTGACTTGTCGCAGGGTACTGGACAAAGGTTTGTGGGGGTAAGGCTGCGGTATGCTGTTGAGTTGGCGGGGGCGGGAACGTGTCGGGGCGAGTTGATGATATAATGTGAGTCCGCACGTGAGGGACGAAATGGGGGACAGTGGCCACCGGGCCAGCTGCCGGAATGTTAATTATATGCTGCAACGGGATCACCCCCGCGTTATACTGCGGCTGCATTTGCAAGTCAGAGGGCTGTGCATTCACCTGGGAGGGAATAGGGATATGCGTCTGCGTGGTCATGGCCGAGTCCAAGGAAGCTGCTCCTCCGTTGAAAGGGAACAACAGATTCACATATGTGTGAGGCGTCAAGGTATGGAACGAATGTTCCGACATGGCCGCAAATTCGTCCTCTGCTTCTGCTTCTTCCTCACGCTCGGGCTCTACCGCAGGTTTTGAGGCCTGGCCTCTAGCCATGATCAGCTGGGAGATGAGTTCGTTTTGGTGCTCGGTTAAGGGGATTATATCGGAAGCGGTTGGCTTGAAATCATACCCTCCTCGATGGAGCACCTCGAAGTTTCGTTTTGCCTCAAGCTCGACTCGGCTGAGAGCCAACCTTGCTTGGATCTTGACGCAAATAAAGTTGTAGTCTTCAGGGGTTATGACCGTGAAGATAGGATCTTTCCCCTGGAGCCTCAATGAACGGCGCGGGGGCCCCTGAGGATCGATTGCACCGGGGGCTGGCCCTGTGGTCACCGTCGGATTCACAGGCGCGATACCCAGATCAAGAGTAACCATGGCAGTTGTGGCTGTCGTGTTTGAATAGTAAGAATCCATGGATCAATGAAATCGAGAATAACTGATAATCGGATCTAACACAAATGGTTGGCAACAAAACGCACAAAAGGCTTTCTACCCTGCCGGATTTCGAAGAAATCGTCCTTGCGAACCGATCTATACCACACGCTTGACCGTAGACTTCCCTGGAGGTATCACGTCTGTGGTTTAGGGTATAGATCTCTAACAGGGTTACCCGAAATATCCGGATCGGAGGTTCAAGCCCTCCTTCTAGCGCCAGAAAACTGTAACGACGGAAAACGTCGGCAGCTGGAAATACCGACCGAAATTCCGTGTACACAGCTTTAACCACGGATCCGCGCAAGGGCTAAGCTGGAAAAACAAATCCGCGGTACCCTGAACGGTCTTGTCGATCAGACAGGGACTTACGGGTCAGTAAAGCGATGAAGATTATGAATTTTGCGTGCCGTGATTCGGTATGGGAGATCGTGAAACGGGGAGACAACGATGTAAGTGGATCGCTGCGGAAATAACGCCCAAATGCCGAAGAGATACTAATCGGGAGAGAAAACAAACGTGCACGTCGCAAAGACCAAAGATCTATGTTTCAATGCCGAATCGGATGTATGCTTGCGTGTATATTACGTTACAAAGGGAGAAGTCTCCCAACAACTGGATACAAAATGAGCACAAAACAACAAGAAGACTGTCTAAACAGAAGTCTGATCTACCTTGTAGGCCAAAGTTCAGGTGCAGGATGGTCAAGCTCTGAAGTCTGCCGATCTCTTGAGCGATAGAACTTGCTAACTGGGCGAGACAACTCTGCAAATCCCGTTCCGCTTCTTTGCTTCGGGTAGATCTGCTGTTAGGGCTCAGGCATGCTGTGTTCTGGCTCTGCTGAAGGATGAGGTTTGCGGCGATCACCAAGAGGGTGCTCTTGTTTCCTTGTTCAAGGCAATGAGTGTTCCCTTGCTCAGAAAATGTTCTTGTCCTCTTGGTCTGCGAAAAAAAAAAGGCGATAAGTGCTCTGGTGCTCTGGTGCTCTGGTTTTTTTTTTGTCTCTTCTCTCCTTTCTTGTTGTCCTCCGGGGTATTTGTAGGCCGTGACATGCGCAACCCTGATGATGTGGGCCTAAATGTCGCGGATCCTATTGACGCGATTCTTTTAAGTCGAACTGCGACTACGCACAACACGCTCGCTTGCGTGCTGTGTGTGTGAAGACCAGGCTCATGATAGGCGTGCCTCGGCTGCGTTCGTGCTCAGTCGCATTGCGTTGCGTGTATGAGTGCAACCTCGGTGTAATGATAACGCGCTCAAGATTGTTTTACGCGCATCACGCAACTGTGCGTGACGCAGCGTAAATATAACATACACTCTACGCAGTTATGCGCGGTGAAGCGTAATCAAAGCATAACTTACGCTCTTTACGCAGCTGTGCGTGACGAAGCGTAACGAGCGCATGCTTGCATTCTGACCCACGCACGAGCATGCATCATTGCGTAACGCGCGTAAAGATCAGTTATTTAAGTGTTGCGAGAACAAATGTCAACCCGTTGCGTTTCTCTGGATTTTGCTCAACTGTCCTGGAGCTTATCACGCTCCTTACGCTGTCGTGCGTAAGGGAGCGTAAACTTGTCGTTGAACAAATTCGCCTTCAACTATCTTGGAGCTTATTACGCTCCTTACGCTGCCGTGCGTAAGAGAGCGTAAACTTGTCCTTAAGCAAATTTGCCTTTAACTGTCTTGGAACTTATTACGCTCTTTACACTGCCGCGCGTAAGAGAGCGTAAACTTGGCCATAGACAAATGTGAGGCGCGTTCTTGCTCAAATTGTGAATCTTCGCCCAAGGCCGACCCGTAATTTTCACGGTGTTTCAGCCCCCATGTCCAATGGTAGGGCATACATCATTGTTGTTGTTGACTATTGTACAAAGTGTGCAAAAGCTATGGCTATCACTAACTATAGATAATCTACAGCAATCCAATTTATATAATATGAAACACCCCAAAAATCCGAAGGCATGCTTGCTTCACCAGGCCTTGCAAATCACGCAACAATACGGTAGTTCTTCAGGAGGAGAATTCTCTGAACCCAAGATGGCCAGTTCAGCAAATTTTCTACTTTAGGTGTAAAAAATCTCTACGGATCATCCTTCCTATCCACCTAAGTAGTTTACCCAGCCGATGCCCTTCTTAGAAGCAACGCATGGAGTCGTTAGCGACACCCACAAATCGCAAAATAGTTTGGCAATTTTTCTAAGTTACAAAGTCTGCTACGCTATGCTACGCCTTGCTATGTAGCATAGCAAGCTTTAGAAAATGATTGCAAAATGAAGTGCTATGCTATGCTGTGCTACACAGTGTAGCATAGCATAGAAAAAGCTAGATAACCAGTCCCCTTGCCCGACTTCAAGTTCTTTGGCAGTGTCTTTTTCTATCAGAAAGTAGCAGAACATGTCTGCTGCTATGCTACGCTAAGCTACAAGGTGCAACAAGGCATAGCAATTCTACGTAAGAGACAGAAGGTAGTTCAAAGGGCAAGATCAGTAAATTTGCAGGCTTCACAACACAAAAGACAAAGTTTGCAGATCGGCAACGTTTTTTGTGACTAAGGCTAGTTGCTTCGCTACGATACACTACGTAGTGTAGCATAGCATAGCAAAATGCAAAAAATAGTTAGCGCACTCCAAAGACTTCTAACACATGCAGCAGGACACAGTGCATGCTCTTCACTTCAAGCCAGCAGCTACGCTATGCTACGCTGCGTAGCGTAGCATAGCATAGCAAGATGCTATGCCACGCCAAACATACTATGCTACAAAACATGACGAGATGTAGTGAGCAATTGCATGACATTAATGCATCTCACCTAATTACACTGTTGCTCTGATAGTGTAATTACAATGCAGTAGGTTTGTAATTACAACGTGGTAGGCTTGCCCAATGGTCATGCAGGCACGTGCAGCGTAGACAAGTCAGCATAAGCCCAAGGCACGTGGCATTCAAACCACACATTTCATGTGCCCTTGGTCTTATAAATACCCCAATGAGCAATGCTTGAACTCTCTTTGGGTGCTAGCTTAGACGAGCTTGCTTCTCGGTATCTCTCAAGCTTCGCTCTCTGGACCCTTTGATTTCTCCTTGCAAGCTTTCTATGTGGCATTGTAAATAGCTAGCATTCTCTATTGGCATTTTGCTTTACCCTTGTCTACCACCTTGGTAGCACTTTTCATTGTTAACGCCCGAGCTCACGTTAAAGCACATAGACGTCTTGTTCTACACATCTTGGTTATTCTCGGGATCTCTGTACTCCTCAACGTTGTGCAACTGACTGTATTCATCTTGACAGAGCAAAGCCGTAGCTTCAAAGTAGTGCATTTTTCTAACTGCAGTTCATTTCGTCTCTTGGTTGCTATTGCATTTTACATTACTTTCTGTTTCTGCATTTTGTTTTTACATTTAAGCATCACTTTGAGATATCATTTTCATTTTCAAATCATACGTTGCAAAAGGCTATATAGACACTGACTAAGTCCCTATCTGATCGACCAGACTGTTCAGGGTGTCCCGTATCCGTTCCATCCAGCACGGCTCTCCCACAGATACGGGGTTAAAACTGTCGCGACCACCAACCTCTCGATGTTTTATTGTTCCAGCCACCGACGTTTTCAGTCGCAACAATTTTCTAGCGCTAGAAGGAGGGCCCTTTTGGTGCCCTTTCCATGTGTCACGATAGTCTTGTAAGGCTTCTACACCCTGATACGCATTAGCATAAACGTGACACCCTTTTTTAGTTATTTACACGTCGTGTGGTGCAGATCAGCTACCTTGACGGTTCCTCGAGAATCCTACAAGACACAAAGCCTTCTTTGATTCCTAGTTAGCTTACCTGTTTTACGGTAGTCTTGCACGTGCTCTATATCTTATCGTGCGCCAGCGTAAATGTGACATCATCTTGCAGTTGTTTACGCATCGTGTGGTATAGATCATTCACTTCGAAGGTTCCTCGGGAGCCCAGCAAGACATAAAGCCTTTCTTTTCTTTTGATTGCCTTCTAGTTTCTTCGCTTTCTTTTGCATTTGCAAAAATGTCTAGCTTAGTAACAATGACCTCTGCAACTAATGCTGTTAGCACCTTCAACATCAACGTTCCCATCACAGTTCAAGGAACCACTGGTGCTGAACAACTGTTGAACCTGATGTTGAAAACACGGTGATCCCTCAAGATCTAGAACCGGGGACCTGAGGAATTGGCCCAGCAACATGAGTGTTATAGCTTCCTTTGTGCAAAGTTGTAAGGAAATCTGCCCTTGTATGTACACAAACTCAAAGACAAACGTAGCTTCGACTTCACTTACTATGACGAGAAGGAGTTTGTTCCCACTCCCAGTGCTTCCATACCTTTGACAAAGCCAAACCAAAGGCTTCTAGACCAACTAATCCAGTTGACTAGGCTTAGGGAGCAACAGGACACAGTGTCTAACCAAGATGACACTTTCTAGGACAAACAGGAAGAACTCGATTCCCAATCTAACAAGGGAGGTCAAACCAACCCCATTCTTGTTCCTCCTACCTAGTCTTTCTAGGCCAACCCATTGTCTATCACCACTCCTTTTGTGATTACGCCTACGCTCTCGTAGCATGCAATCATAATTGCAATGGGTAGCCATGTCATCTTCTTAGCGTATCAACGCCTGTCTTCCCCTATTTCATGTATAGCAACTATGCCTCCACAAACTATTCAGTAGACCATTCCCATAGTGCGTCAAACGCTAATCACAGCTACCCTATCGCATGTTCACATTGTACCTATTTCACAATCGTGCGCAACTTTTGTTTCCATTCCCACGGTCACATCTGTTCCGCCCACTGTGGTGGGCCCCGACCCATCCACATGGTGGACCCCATTCACTTCTTCGTCTATTCCACAATCGTCGCAGATGTTTCATCATGTTCATCCTCAGACCTACCAAACCTTGCAAATGGTACAACCCAATATGGGGCTATGGTCTATTCCACCAATGACACAAGAAGTCTATATGGTGGCTCAAATCACGGTTGCTGCTCCAACAGCACCACCTACCGGGTGGTGGACAGTGCAAATAGCAGCTTTCGTGGGGGCTACCCCAACGGCACTGCCGATGGGTCACACTGCCACCCCCGCCATTCCACAGGTGGGGGCTACCTCGGTAGTTCCCCAACTGCCTACACCATCGCAGGGTTTGGACCAAGCATTCTAGCTTATCCAGATCCTCACTGAGGAAATCAAACATCTCAAGGCTGTCGGGTCTGACATGGTGCAAGTCATGGACTTTTACCAGGAAGACCCCATCAACCCTGTAATCCCTGCTCTGATGCTACCCCCAAGGATGTCCCTCCCACACTTCACGAAGTACGAGGGGGAGGGAAATCCCAATGTACATCTAGTTACCTTTAGGTCTAAGTCTCTTTTGTTGCAACAATGGCCGCACACGATTATTCGTGTCTTTGCCATGTCCCTAGTCGAGAGAGCCTTAGATTAGTACTGTGTGCTATCACACTCATCCATTTTAACTTTATGAGAGCTTCTCATCGAGTTCGTGATGTGCTTCAAGTACAACTTGAAGCCAGAGATCATGCTGGACTAGTTGATGAGTGTAAAATAGGAGCCTCTGGAACCAGTCCAAAAGTTCATTCAACGATGGAGTGCGACCCTTAACGAGATCCGCAAGCCCATCATGAAGGCCCACTTATTGGCTATCTTCAAGGGTGTAGTAAATGACTTTATCAAGTCTAAACTGTACTACCTTGCCCCTCACACTCTTAGTTAAGCCTTCGCTCAGACTAAGAGCATACAAGATGCGGCCAAGGCAAGAAAAGACCCGACCTACATTGCTTACAAAAGCACCTTCACAAAGAAGGATAAAGGTAAGGCCCTGACCACCACAGTGGCCACTATGGCAACTAAGGCCAAGCCTAGACCTAGTAACAATGGTATCCAAAACAATAAGAAACCATCCATACCCATAGCTAACCCCACGCCCAAGCAAGGCAACACATCGCAACCTCCAATACTCACACCTGAGACATTTGCACAACCTAAACCAAACTTTGAATGTAAAGATCGCTCAAAGTACACCCCACTACCTCTCAATCCTTCAAAACTTTTGAAGAAGCTATTGGTAGCAGGGCACATTCAACACAAACAAATGTTGAAAGAAGCAAGAAGGAAACATCAACGTTACTATGAGCTCCTTAGGAATCCCTCCTTGACCCTGTTCAATGAGCCCCCAGTTCCTAAGGGTTTCCGATTAGACAGGTTTTGTGACTACCACCAACAGTGTGGTCACAACACGGATTATTGTCTGGCATTGCAGGATAACATCCAGAGGTTGATTGACTAGGGAAAGTTGGTGTTGGATGAAAGCAACCCAGTACGTCTCGAAAACCAATCTATGCATGTCTACATAGACCCCCTCAACACCAATAATGCCAGCTATATCATCAACAACATCGGCATTGACAACGATCCTAGGCCACCCCAGTAGCCATTCGTGGTCCGTGTGCCTCAATGTAGTGCACCAACACCATGAGCAGCTAATCAAAGCTCGCAACAACCATTCGTCCTGAAAGTCCCTCCATAGGCATCCACTTCTACACCACCTATTGGCAAAGTCACGCGATTCCACCCGTTAACACCGTTAGCACCTTTTATTATTAGGGGGCTAACTCCTTTGACAGCCCCCACTCCGCATAAGGTAGCTGAATAGCCTTCTCATCCTAAAAAATGGGAAGTGTGTCTCGTCGGTGAGGCGCTGGGAGGAAGCACCACCCTTGATACTTCCAAGCCCATGTCTCCACCCCTTACATCTACATCCTTATCACCAAAGATAAACGTTGCTGTAACCACACAGTCTGCACTGCTCTACCAAAAATGGTTTGAATCTAGATCCAAAGTTGCCCCTCCTCAGGAGATTCACCTTTTGGGACAAATCAAAGAGGAGGAAAACACCAAATAGGGGGGCGACCAAGACCTCTTGAATGCCCTCACTCAAGTCGACCAAGCTCTAAAATAGAAAAACACTACACTGAGCTTGTACGACCCAATCATGACATTTTTTCCCCACCATGAGGCTCTGATCTGCATGCTGACAGCAATTCCGATCAATGAAGAAATGCCAGTGGAAGAGGAAGTAATCCACTCGGTCATGCTTCCCTCTACACCCGCAAAGCTTGCACCATCCCAATTGACTTTTAGCGATGACGCCATTAGGGAAGATCCCGAAAGGGATTAGGTGACAATAGCACCTCTATTCATCATAATTTGGGTTGGCCAACACCAGATCCAAAGGGTACACATTGATGATGGGGCTACCACAAATGTCATCCCCTTCCCTATTGTGGACAAGTTGGGCTTGGTCAACCAAATCAAACCCACCATGACGTCGTGCCTAAGGTCGTTCAACGAGGCACATGTCCTCATGAAAGGCATAGTCTACATAGACTTCATGGTCAAAGAAATGCCCAAGTTTAACCTAATCTTAGGGAGGTCATGGTTAGCACAACTTAGGGCTGTCTCCTCACCCATGCATCAGGAAATCCATCTACCATATGCAAGCAAGGAGGTGGTGATCCGTGGTGACGAAGTAGTAGCACAAACTATCGGTAACATAGACATGGAGCAGGGTTCATAGGTCGTGACCTTTGAGAATGAGGCACCTACTCACGTGAACATTAACTACTCGACAAGAGAATCGGTCGAGCAGGTCGATCTCCAAAATGAAAGTGCATGGGTTGAGTTGCCCTTCCAAGTGGGGGAAAATGATGCAAATGAGGGCCCTGGAAAAACACCTTGGCCCTACGTTCCACTCAACCCACGGTGGGTCAAGAAGTAGCTGCACATAGCCTAGCAACCCCATTGCTTCCTGCCCAGTGGCCATTCCTTGTACGTTCACCATCTTTTTTGCTTTGTTGACATGCCATCCTTTTATTATGCTACGCTAGGGCCTGAAATGGCCTAAAACTAGCAAAGGCCCGAAATGGCATAAAACTAGCAATGGCCCGAAATGGCCTAAAACTAGCAATGGCCCGAAATGGCCTAAAACTAGCAAGAGCTACCAGTCAGCCATTACGCGAGTTTTTAATGTATTATCCCTCAGGCATGTTACACTATGGCCCAAAATGGCCTAA
This sequence comes from Gnetum montanum, assembly GCA_015680685.1. Lineage (NCBI taxonomy): Eukaryota > Viridiplantae > Streptophyta > Gnetopsida > Gnetales > Gnetaceae > Gnetum > Gnetum montanum. Next base: position 135,130 of record MNCI01015593.1, read on the forward strand.
AACTAGTGCATGAAAGCATGAATATCTTACATGAAACATAGCGTGTATACAACGTACAATGTAACAGAGAGCCAATTTCTATTTCACAAAATTATTTGCTTTATTCAAAACTGTTTTCTTTTAAACGATGTTTGCAAAATTTGTTGCGAAAAAATTCAAAATTCCAAAAAAATCCCATGATGTCATGGGTTCTCTCTAATTGCACTATCTTCACCCTGCACTTCTGCATCGCACCCTTTTGCATCATCTTCCTGTACATTGTCCACCGTCGGCTCTTCACTCTTTCCCTCTATGGGTTCCGTGCCTCCACCTGGGGCCTGCATCGTAAGAATGAAGCGGTCAGCTAGGGCAACAAACGCAAACTACAATAGAACATATGCATTAACACGGCAGAAAGCAACTAACCTAAGAAGGGCTTGCATCTGTCTCGAAGGGTATCCGGTCTAAATCGAGCCTAAGGCAACGCCAAACCTCTTCTATCATGATGTCCACCCAACGCCTGTTGATAGGTTCAACGTCCGTAGTAGCTCTCTCCCTTTCGGCGATTGTCCACCTTGGTGGTCTTGAAGAAAAGGAGATAGTTGCAGTCTCTTCCGTGGGAAGGTCCACTTTCAGGTCAGGAGATTTCTTAATCTTTACCTGCTCCTTGAACTTATCATAGGCCCTAGAAGCGTTGATGGCATTTACGCCTCCATAATCTTCATATGTAAATGCCTCCATAGCAGCATCCTTGTACAGCTTGCAATGGGTGGAATTTTCTCGTTTATACATATGTTTATGGTTTTCTTGGGACTGCCCCCATTCATAAACTTTGGAGTTGAAGTATTTTAAATCTTAACACTTCTGGGCCAGTAGGTCCATTTGCATCCACTATTCTATCACTTCGCGGGTGGCTTCAACGTTCTGATGTGCGACTATCCAAAATCTGGCATAGTCTATTATAGCTATACGCTATTCCTCATTATTTGTGCCATGGACTATGAGGAACTCGTCCCTCGACTTGAGATCCTTCACCTCGGAGATCAAGTTGGCCTCCCTTTGCTTAGCCCCTTGGACCCATTTCCATAGGTTTTTGTTGACACGCTTATACTCCCACAAGGAGCGTGCCGAGTGTAGAGCGCATTTGCAAACCTTGTCGTATGCACGATGAGACACCTTGGTCATGTTGGGCAAGAATGTAGGCATGACACCTACTTTCAAACGCTGTGTCGAGCCCCATTTAAGTTGAGAGGCTACCATGACACAGAAAGTAGAGCAAATACATTAGCATAGCAAGATTAGCAAATGCAAGAAATGCTAAGTGTACTGTCCGAAATCATAGGTCTCCGGCTAGAAGGAAACAGAAACCGGGGGATCACCGGACATGCACAGAAGACCCTACCTTCGCATGAGGGCAAGCTGGAATAGACGAAGGCAGAGTACCTTGAGTGGTCCGCACGTGGATCAGGCAAGGATTTCCCAAAACGTATACCGAAGTGCTATACGCTGGGTTATATGTAAACAACGTAACAGGCATAAAGTGGAGTGTAAACAGCGTAACCGATGCGAACGGAGCTTAAACATAAAATAGCGTAAACAGTATACATGCAACAATTAATGCAAACTGTAAAAGATTTTAGGAAGAAAATGTAGCAATGGTATTTCAAAATGAGAGTTACAATGCACCAGTCTAACGCAGTTGTGGCTTTGACACAAGGTGGACGAATAGCCCCGGTGGATGTAGGGATGACTGTGGGCTAGTTCAAACCATAGGCACAGCATAGAGGTTGTATGCTCAACGTACAGGGTTGTCCAGTGTACAAGGTTCTCTGCTCTGGTTCTCAGCATCTCTGTTTTTCTCTTTGGTTTGCTCCAAATTGCCGACCTCCTGATCTAGTGAAAAATTGGGATTTTTATACAGGTTTTGACGTTAGACTCAGGTTGGGTGACATGTGGCGCATTGACCGGGTGTGAAAGAATAAAATTTACAAGTGTACAACATGTTACATTTGCTAGGCGTATACGCTATATCAGGCAGGCATAGACTCCAAGCGTATATGCTATGGATGTTGGCGTATACGTTGGATGTTCTGGGCGTATACGCCCAGCATATATGCTGATGGACGCTGGGCGTATACGCTGATGGATGCTGGGCATATACATTGGCGTATACGCTGATGGACGCTAGGCGTATACGCCCAGCGTATACACTGATGGATGTTCTGTTCGTGTGAATTGCTGCCTTGTCCCAAATCTTGCTCTGCAGTGCTGTTTCCATCTTCGGGGGATTGCATGCTGGGCATATGCATCAGTCGTACAGGCTGATCATACTTATGAGGCGTATACACTGGGCGTGTACGCTGGGCGTCTACATTGGGCGTCTACGTTGTAGATGCAATATGGGGCATATACGCTGTGAACAGCGGGTGTATACACTAGGCATATACGCTGAGAATACATACTTAGTGTAAACTAAGTATTTTAAGCTCCGAAGTTGCTAGGTTTGATAGCAGATGCCGTGGTTGTCTATGGGTCCCAAGGACCTATTTCTTATTGAGTTTGACCCAGCTTGAAGCTGTCTGCAGGGCCCTCAAACTTCAACCATTCTGAGGAACGTCATGACTTAGCCCGATTCGTGTTGGAGGAGTACTAAGCTTGAAATTTTGTGGTGTTTCATTGGCCCCTCTTTGTTGATGCTTGGAGGAATCGACCCAAGAAGCGTCGACAAATAAGTGCAAAACACCACAAGCACCTCGATGAAGACTTTGTCCTTTGCCGCGTCACTAGACATCATCGCACCGTGTTCAGTAGTACATAGGATTAGAGAAGTAAAACTTGTAGCTGGATAAGGACGTGGAGACTGTGGAGATTGGGAGTTGACCAAGGGATTGTGCTTGGTAAAAGGGATGTGCTGGTTTTTATCACGTTGATCCTTGTCAATAGCCATTATTTAGCAAACTCGGAATCAAGGCGTGCGATGTGCGTCCTTTGGAAAAACAAAACTCTTGGTTAGTTTCCAAGAGGACTTGTTGACGAAACCAAAGCCACGTGATGATATGTTGCATTTTTTGGAGGAACAGGGCCCTTGTTTAGTGTTTTAGGAGGAAGCCTGTTGGCGAAGAGCCAAAGCCATGCAACGGGATGTCACTCAATTATTTTTGACATGAGTATTTTCTTTCAAGGAAACTGTCGTCCCGTTTTTTTGGAAGAAAATGTAGCAATGGTGTACTCATGTTCAAGTGCTATATTGTGTGTTGCAACTACTTAAAAGCGTTACAGTGCGCAACAGCATGCTCAAAGTTTTGAGTGTACTGGGTGTATCAGAGGTGTGGCTGAGTAGAGTATGTCAATGAATAGATAGGAAATGTATCGGGAAATGGGGATGTACTAGTGAATGGTTTGATTGAGTCTTGCCACGTGTGCTGTGAACATCGCCTCACCTTGCTACTTATGACGAAGTGCATTCTTGTATGAACACCTCTGAGTTTCATCCTATAAACACAACTCCGAAAAGGCAAGAAAACCATGAGTGAATAAGCAAGATTAGACTTAAAATAGCTACTGATGAAACGAAGGCATCAGATGAGAGTTCAAGCACTATATATGAATGGCGACAATGTTGTTAGGGTCGGCAAATTGCGAGTGATGCAGCGATTCTGATGAAGTTTGTATGCAACCATGGATTGAAGTATCAGAGATGAACTTACTAGTTTATAGTCTTAGCGGACTATCATGGGTTAGTTTTATGTCATGACCCATTGGACATTGCCCGTTTAGCGTCGTGGTAGACGGTACATTGCCAGATTCTAATCTTGGCGGACCGTGAAGAGGTAAACCAGTTTATAGTCTTAGCAGACTCCGGCAAGTGAGACTGTGGCAGTTTACTATCATACCGGATGGGTGCTAGTTTATTGTCATTGCAGACGCTGTGTGGTATCAGTTTACCATCATGATGCTAGGACGAACTGTGGTATCAATTTTAAGTCATGATTCCGGGACTGCTCTATGGTATCAGTTTACCGTCATGATGCCAAGACGAGCTGTGGTATCAGTTTATAGTCGTGATGCCAGGACTCACACGTGCCTGAGCTTGTACTCAAATATGGAACAGTTTCAAGAACGAGTGATTGGTTGGATTTTCAAGCTCATTTCCTTCCATATCAGCTAACTTAAATGCTCCATTGTCGTATGCTTTGGTGACCAAGTAAGGCCCTTCCGAGTTAGCTGAGAATTTGTCCGGGTATTCCCGAATGGCCTTAAGCACAAGGTCACCTTCTTTGATGGGACGCTTACGAATGTCGTGCCGATGGCATTTTCGTTGTTGTTTTTGGTACCATTCGATCTGATCGAGTGCACGTATGCATTCCTCCTCCACCGAATCTAAGTCAATGATGCGTAGATCATTGTTTTGCTCTTTGCCTAGGTGTCCAGAAAGTGTGATCCTTAAAGATGGTACCTGCAATTCTAGAGGTAAAATAGCTTCTGAACCATAAACAAGGCTATATGGCATTTTACCTGTTGAAGTTCGATGTGTCATGCGATATGCCCACAATGCGTATACCAGCTGTTCGTGCCATCTTCTCTTGCTTTGGGTAAGCATATTTTAAGTATTCTGATGATGGTTTTGTTTATTTCCTCTGCTTGCCCATTGCTCTGAGGGTAGTAAGGGGACGAAAACGAGTTTTTGATCCCCAGGCTTTTACAGAAGGTTTTGGTTTTGGCACTGCTAAATTGTGTCCTGTTGTCAGTGATGATGGTCATGGGAATGCCAAAACGAGTTACAATATTTTCGAGAATGAAGTTGCATACGTGTTTAGATGTGGTCTCTCGAAGGGGCACAGCTTCTACCCACTTCATGAAATATTCTGTTGCGGTTATGATGAAACTATGCCCTGCAGAAGATGAGGGTGTTATTGGTCCAATAAGGTCCAACCTCCACTTTTGAAAGGGCCATGTGATTTGCGCTGTATGAAACTCATTTGGTGGGACATGGATTAGATTACCGTGTCTTTGACAGGTACTGCATGTTTTAGCCTTAGAGAGACAATCATACTCCATGTGTGGCCAATAGTAGCCTAAGCGCCTTATTTTTGTTGCCATTACTTTTGGTGCTATGTGTCCTCCACATAGTCCATCATGTACTTTCTCAACGATGGTTTGGGCATCAGTGCTACTAACGCATGTTAGCAATATGCCTTCATAGGATCGACGACACAATGTGTCTCCTACCAGTGTATATTGCCAAGAACACTTTCGTACCGCGTCTTTTTGTGCATTCGTTAAGTGCTGCGGTGTTTCACTCCGTAGAAGGTACTCTTTTATGTCATCATACCATTCTATCGCGTGTATTGTACTAATGGACGCTATTGGCAACGTATCAAGGGTATCGTTTATTGGTTCGTCACAACTGGTTATGGAGCTTGGCAATGTATGGAACATGTCGGGCGATATGTTTAACGCTAAGGTGGCAAGTGCGTCCGCGATGGTATTATCGTTTCTAGATATGTGTTGCACATTGATGTTTTCGAATCATTTCATTAGATGTTTTGCTAAGTCACAGTATGGTTGTAAATGTTGCGCTTTGCATCTATAAATATCTGTGACTTGGTTCAAAACCAGTTGTGAATCTCCTCTGACCACAAGTTGTGTGATGTCTGAAGCCAGTGCTGCCGTGAGACCTCTGAGGAGACCTTCATACTCTGCTATGTTGTTGATACAGTGAAAGTTGAAACGATAAGAAAAGGGTCTGATCTCCCCGGAGGGATAGGTGATGACAGCGGAAGCACTTCCTCCTCGAGAGGTGGATGCTCCATCAAAGTTTAGAATGGCGTCGTAGTCATCGGGTACTATGTCTATTGCACTTAGATTTTCATCTGGGAATTCTAGCTCTATCGTTGCTTGATTGTGTGTTGGTGACATGGCCATTTGATTTGCTATGGCTTAACCCTTCACTGATGATTGTGCTATATAATGTAGGTCAAACTCAGCT
>MNCI01015593.1:142242-187554 GCA_015680685.1 Gnetum montanum
GTCTTTGGCCAGTTGAGGTTGCAGTAATATACTTAGTTTTAATATTTTAATTTCTCCATTGGGCATGGTGATGGGGGTTTCGGTCAACGGGTCTTCGGTAATGTTTTCAGCTTCTATGTCGAGGGGCTTTGTCATACCTTTGTAGTTGTCTAGTGTTTTCTATGTTGAGGCTATGACTACGTCGTCCATTGATAACCTTAAGTGGATGAGATTTATGTCAATGTCCCTTGCGATCTTTCCGTGCGGCTCATCGATGATTAACGGTGCAGATAAATGTTGATAATCCGTCGGGCTTGCTCCTGCCAATGAACAGAGAGCAGAATGAGCTAACAGGTATTTTTCCATGTTCTCTGGTAGCGTAAGTTGTGTGTACATGCATGATGGTGGTTTATCGTCACATCAGGACACATGGCCGTTTAAGGCCTTACTAGGCCATGGGTGGCAGGTTAAGGCCATACCGGGCCATAGGGGGTTTTTATGTGGCAGTTTAAGATCTTATCAGGCTGCATGGCAATTTAAGGCCATACCGGGCTGTATGTTTATCGTAAAATTTGCACAGGAGAGTCTGCGCCAAAATGTTCAGTGTAGACTTATGAAGTTGGTTTACAAGGGAATCAGGATGTGGTAGTATTTATTTATTTTTTTAATATATATTTTTTATTTTATTTTTAAACAAATTTTAATTAAGATAAGTGAAAAAAATCAAAAAAGCAACAAACAGCAAGGCAGCGGCGGCGGCGGCGACAGCGGTGGTGGAGCGCTATATAAAGGGGAGGGACGTCATTTATAAACATTGTAAACTGGAGGCAAGCATAGACAGTGAGCGTAGACAGTGAACATAAGCGTAAGCGTAGACGACCCGGCGTAAGCGTAAACCCCAAGCCCTGAGCGTAAGCGTAAACCCCAAACCCTGGCATAAATGCAAAGCGTAGAGGTCAAAGCGTCAACATAGACATCCCAACTCAACGTGAGCATGAGCGTAGAGGTCAAAGAATCGACGTAGAGACTCAAACCCCGGCGTAAACCTGTTAATCCCAGCGTAGAGAACGCCAAGATGGGCAAAGGCAAGGAAGTGGAAGGCCAGGGGAGGAAGGGACCTGACCTAACGTTCGCAGAGGAGAGCGAGGCCATGCTACAGTGTCTGCCCAGGCTGAGGGTTCCATCGTGCCTAGATCGTCACACAGGTAGGCTCTGATCCTGCCTCTATTGGTTATTTTCATCTATGCATGTTTGGTAGCGTAGACAGTCTCGGTAGCGTAGAGGGCTTCGACGTATACGCCTGGCGTAGAGAGTTAGCGTAGAGGGTTTCGACGTATACGCTAAGCGTAAGTTCACAGCGTACAGGGTCTCTAGAGCGTAGATTGTATATTGTACATAGCCTAAGTTGTTTGTAGCGTAATCTGTTGTGTCAATGCACAGCGTAAACGATTTTCCAGCATAAAGTGTAGATGATTTTATCAGCGTATACGCTGACTATTTTTTACGGCGTCCAGCATAGACTGTTTACACGGTGTTTAGCGTAGACTGTTTACACAGCGTATACAATGAAGGGTTTTATGGCGTATACGCTGAGAATTTTCACAGCGTATACGCTGCGCGTGAACAGTTTGTTCCTTTTCAGGCGGTGTATAGCGTAGACTTGTTTTCATGGAGAGAACTATTTTCACAGTGTAAACTAGTTTTACAACGTATATGCCAACTGCGAATAAGTGCGAACACCTTGTTGGTAGCGTATACGCCAAGTTAAGTAGCGCATACGCCGAGCGTAAACAATTTTGACAGCATATATGCCCAGCGTATACGCCGAGCATAAATAGTTTTGACAGCGTATACGCCCAGCGTAAACAGTTAGCAATTTTTCTAAGTGTCGGCCTACTATGTAAAATTTTGTTCTTCATCCTATTTTCATGCATGGCTAATTTATCGTGGCATTTTGGTTGATTGCAGGGACACTGAACCTTTTCTCCTAGTAGTTGAGCTAGTGGGGGTACTGATGTGGTTTGGCCCCATTGAGGCTGATGAACCCAGCCCTGATTTGACTGTTGACGATAATGAGGTATGGTTCAGGGTAGGGGCATGTGAGTTCCTCGCTTTCATCCTGGATAGGTTTAAACTGGTGGTCTGGTCGCATCTAAGTGAACTGGTGGCACGGAGCGTGCTTGAGGCCATGTTGCAGGGAGCCTCGGAGGGTGTTGCGGTCTTCATGGAAGACATTGACGAGGGGCTGTTTGTGATCGAGGGTGGTCCCTCTGGCGGGCCTAAGTCTATTTGCCCGTTAACGTGCATGTGGGCCCAATTGCCGTGAGGGCACGATTATCTGAACAACACTCTGTTTTTAGCTGCAACGCACACACGTTGTTCCAGAACCCTCCCAGCACAGTGTACCGAGTGGATAGGTAGGATCGTTCAGGGAAGGGGCGTGTGAGTTCCTCGCTTTCATCCTGGACAGGTTTAAAGTGGTGGTTTGGTCACATCTAAGTGAATTGGTGGCATGGAGCGTGCTTGAGGCCATGTTGCAGGGAGCCACGGAGGGTGTCGCGGTCTTCATGGAAGACATTGACGAGGGGCCGCTTGTGATCGAGGGTGGTCCCTCTGGCGGGCCTAAGTCTACTCGCCCGTTAACGCGCGTGTGGGCCCAATTGCCGCGAGGGCACAATTATCTAAACAACACTCTATTTTTAGCTGTGCGTGCATACACGTTGTTCCAGAACCCTCCCAGCATAGTGTACCGGGTGGATAGGTAGGATCGTTTAAGCTTGTTGTTTCTTTTCGCCGTTTGGCATTTGCTTCTGTTTTGACATTTGTTCTTTTGCAAACCCCAAGTCAATGCAGATGGAACGTGTGTTGAGGATGATGGGCTTGCTCTAACTCGTACCACTCTAGAGACTTTTATGGCAGGTCCCACCCTTCGTGGGGCTGTATTAGCTCAAACCAAGGGTGATATCGTCCATTTTCACAAACGATTCTCTAGATCGTTCACACAATGCAAAGCTCGAGGGTGGTTGCATGAAGATTGGTCGCATAAGGGGCCAATTTTTCCTCATGACTCTGACTTGGGTAGCACCTCTAAGTCCACTACTGAAGGTAAGTGACAATATTTTCTAAATGTGTTAACATGTTTGTTCAATAGTCGGGGGTTATACTGATATGATGATTTCGAATTATATTTACAGTTGATGTCCCTGCTGGCGGGGACCCTGTTACAACAGGGTGAACTAAGACTACACTATCAATGAAGTTCGGGGAGGTCTGTAAGGCTCAAAAATGGTTACGTACCCACGCCTCGCCATCCATCGCCCGTTTTCTAAATGACACCAGCCTTATGGAGCTCTTTACGACCCCGAGCCCTGATGTGTCAATAGCAGAAATGATCGAGATCGTGGATTCCTTCGATGAGTCTGTCTCTTACTACAGCACCCGGATTAAGGGTGTTAAGATAATTTTCCATCTATCACCTAAATTCTTTTCGAACCTGTTTGGTGTATCGGCGAATGGTATAAGTGTAGTTTTGGACAGGGCTCATAAAGAGCTCCATACGGTTCGTGAATTAGAGGACTGGTTGGGCGTTACTAAGGGTGCCAAGGGATTCCCTATGCAAGGGAAGTCAAAGGTTGAGGAGGTGAACGAATTATATCCTCTGTTTAGGGCACGGGTATTTCCTAAATCCTTTTCCCAGGTGCGGAGTCTTGGTGTTGAGGTTTTGCGTATTATGTGAACCGTCCTAGAAACCGGAATGCATTATAACTGGGCCCAATTTTTGTTATCAGGCCTGCATAAGGAGATAGTGCGATTGTGCTCAAATGTCAAGGCACAGTCCCACTTTACGTTTTCTTCGTTTCCAGTTATCTTCCTCACTTAGCCTAGTTCCTGGTGGTTCATGCGGACAATAAGTATGTTCTACGGGATCGAGGTCAATTATCCCGCCCATGGATCAACCATTTTTTTGAAATAGCCAAGTCCCAGGATGCGCCTGAGGGAATTGATGAATCTGTATCTATCACGATAGGGGGATCATCTAGTACCTCAATCCACACACGTGACAGTGTGGGGTTGGAACCAGAAAATGTGTCTTATACTATGAAAAGAGTAGAATGGGTCATCAAAGAAACCATTGGCAAGGCCAAGTCGAAGCTGACAAAACGTGAACATTCAACCGAGGAGGCCTCAAATGTGGACGAGCCGCGGGTTAAGCATATACGGTTCAAGATGCCTGCCCGAGGTAAGTAAACTTAGTACACTTGTTTCTTTATGGTTTTCGTCTTATTCATAATTTTACTTTGACCACTTACATGCCACTGATGCCTTCAAACTTGACTCGAGAAGTGAGGAGGCAGGAATTGGAGACTATCATTGAAGAGGAGGAGGCTTCAACAAAGTTAGTGACTGATGAGGAGGAGTCTGGCATCAGGCAGAAAAGATGGAGGAGCTACGAGAAGATACCACAGAGACCGAACTGGTGGATGACCAGAGTGGTGTCGATGAAATTTTCAGTAGCTTTCTCAAGGGAAGGTTGGACCTTGATGACCCTCCAAACCCAGAAGGGGACAGGGAACATGGTATGTTTTCTTTTATTTTATTATGTTACTTTGTGAGTTGTCGTTTCATGGTGTTTTACTTTTACTTTTTTCATCGCTGCCAGACGAAGGTAGTAAGACCAGAACAATGCGATTGGACGTTCCCATGAAAACTGTTCCCCCTGAAAGGACAGTGGAGGTTATTCCGTCTCGCACTCATGGGCCATTTACTTAGATAGAGATGCCAAGTAAAATGGATTTTGTGGCTGGTATCGCTGAGGAAATTGCTGAACGAATTCAGGAAGTCCACCCTGAGATAGGTATATATGTTTCGAGTTGTTTGCAACTTTAGAGTTTCACACCCTATTTTTGTTGTTTTAGCGTTTGTTCTTTTCATGTGCATAGGTGCTAAACTGAGGTGGGATCCTTCCAAGAAAGTTAGCATAGATATTTTTCCCAGACTATCCCTAGAAGTCGAGTAGGTGCCAAGGCCAGTTTATGAAGAAGTGGCAGAAGGTCTCGTTCACAACGCCAAATCACTATGGACCTGTAGGCGTTCCGTCGAACAGTTGCGGCTACAAATTCAAGCAAAGGAGAAAGAAGTTTCTAAGTTGTCAGTTGAGCATGACGATCTCAAGGCTCGGTATGAGTTTGCCTCTACTAAACTAAGTGGTGATCGCTCTTGGCGGACTTCTGAGGTCATGTATACTAGATACTGGAACCTACTCAATCACCACGCATCACTGACACGGAGACTGGCAGAGCGTAAGGCCCAGGTGGATCTGCTAAACTTCAAGTGCCAAGATTGGAAAGCTTTTGCTTCCAAGGTACGCAAATGGGGTTAAGATGAAAATAACCATAATCATCACTATAAGAAATCTTTGAAGGAAGTGTCTATTGAAAAATGTCAGCTTGAGATGTTTGTGGAGGGTCTGGGTCTGTGCTCTGCATTCAATACCTTTGCTCAAAATACAACTGTTGAGATGGAATCGCCTACAAGGGTGATTACAACCGCTTCTGGGGAGGTGTCTGTGGGTGAATTCCCTTTAAAATGTCCCACTTGGTCAGCTGTTCACAAGGGGAAGGCCTTGGCAGATGTCGACCTAGGACTTGATGGGACCGATTGGACCAGTGTCTCGGAAGAGGAAATCCTTCACTGACTGGAATTCGGCTTAGGGGGATCCCCTACGGTGAGCATTTTGTTAGTATGAAATTCATTCGCTGCATAATATTTGAAAGTTTTTCTTTTATCCTTATGTTGGTTGCTCCCTTTATATTTTATAGGATCAAGACGATGATGATGTTCAGGAAGCTGGCCCCAGTGGAGTGGGGGCTTAGGATGCCAGTGGGTCCAAAGGGGATGATCCTCCTATCCCTGATGCTTAGCTTTTGTTGTGAAATTATTCTGACTCCAATTTACATGGGAATTGTAAATCAAGATGAATGAAACCAGTTAACTCTTGTACTTGTACATCATTTCATGTATAAAAAAGTTTTTGTTGATTTTGAGTTTAATTGCAAACACGACATGGGAATGTAAAATTTTTTGGTTTGTTTTTGTGGTTTAAATGTAATGCGCGGATGTAATTATAAATCGGAGTATAATGATAAATGAAAGATAATCGCAAAAATTGTTATTGACACCATGGCAATGCAAGCGTAAATTCGAACAGTGAGCCAGAATTGGAGAGGAAAACAAATTATAAGTGGATGATCTAGTTTAAGGCCATTTCGGGCCAGATTCACACTAGTTTAAGGCCATTTTGGGCCATATGCGTAGTTTTAGGCCATTTCGGGCCCCAGCGTAAGTAAGGGACATTTCGAATGACACGGGTGGATTTCTCGGTTGACCGACCATTTCTGATCATGGCTAGTTTTATGTCGTTGCGGACATGATAGTTTACCGTCGTCCCGGACTAGTTGTAGTTTAACGTCATTTTGGACCATTTGTTTTTGTTATTTATCAGTTTAGTAATTTTTTGATGTTTCACATTTTAACGTTGGAAGTAGAGTTAGCGGGTATGATTCTGTATTCAGCGTCCCCTTTGCTGATCACGTTGAAGGGTAATTTAGCCCAAGGGACGTCTGATGGAATTTTTTCCACGTTAGTGTTTTCTTGTGCTTCAGCATGTGTCACAATTTCTGTGTTAATTGTGGTCTCTAAGTGAGGTTGCGTATGTACAATGTCAGGCCCGGGTAGTTCTGTTTTGGGTGGGTTTTCTTCTGTGTTTAAAGGATTATCGCTTGTCGGTTGTTGTTCATTTATGTCATGCTGTCTAGGCTCTTCAAGCTTAACCTCTAAGCCTTGTTCTGTGTATATGTACGATGAGATGATGGGTGTAGTAGCCTCCCCGTGTATGAAAATTTTTCCACCTTCGTAAGGTAAGTGAATCTCTTGGTGTATAGGGGATGAGACTACTTTCAGTTGGGCTAACCAGGGTCTTCCTAATATTAGGTTGAATCCTAGCATCTCAACGATTACTACGAAGTCGACGAATGTGGGGAATTGGTCCCCTGCTATGAAGTCTAAGGTCACGCTGCCTTTGACTATCACGCACAATCCACTGAATGATTTCAAGCATTGGTGGTAGTTGGTCTGATTTGCTCTATTAGCCCGAGTTGTTCAATGATGGGATATGGGACTACGTTTGTGGTAGCTCCGTCGTCTACATGGACCCTATGTATTTTGAATTGGTTTACTCTTATTGTTATAAACATAGGGGCTGTTGTTATCTCTCCCGTTTTCTCATCCAACTTGATGTTGTTATTGTGGAAACTTAGTGGCTTGAAAGTTGAACATTGAGGCAAGTACATCACCGCATCAATTGAAGGTTCATTTGGAGGCAAGTCCTTGCTTACTGGGATAGATGTTAACATGCGCACCAAAGCTTCGCGATGTGTTTGAGATGTAAAAACTAGGTCATATAAGCTCAGCGAAGTATTCTTTTGTTTGAACACTTGTGTGACTTGTGTTAAGGCTATTGCTAGGTCTTTACTATTGGGCGCGTGTTTATCGGTAGTGACTTGGTCCATTGGGCCCAACAGTTTTATTTCGTGCATCATTGGTTTATCATTTTTTTTGGAATTGTTGCTTCGGGCGTATCATGTTTTCTGGATGATTCCCCCTCGTGACCTGTGTTTGGTTTGTGGTTAGGCTGTGTCATGGGCATCGCATTTAATGGAGTAGGTTTAGGAGGTCCTAAGGCTAGCCGTTGACGCTCCTTTTCCAGGCGTTCACACGTAACCCTATCTGCTAAGCGTTCTCGTGTGTGATGTGGGGATGTGGTTGGTTTTGAGGCCTCAGGTTACCTTGGGATTCGTACTACGTATGAAGCTGGGTGGGGTTGCGGTTGGACAGTCGCTTGCGGTTGGGTGCCAGACTAGCTAGGCACCTTGATGACATAGGGACTGGGTTTACTTTGCATTTGCGAGGTGGAGGGTTGGTAATCATTAGGACTTTCAGGTGTCCTAACGACATATGTGGTTGGCCTAGCTAGAGGTTGTACCTCCGCTATTGCGACCGCGGGTGGTACCCAGACTATGTAAGGGGGAGGCCGAGTAGGAGGTGTTGGTGAGTTTGTGGTGGCAGCGATGGAAGGTATGCGCACCAGGTATGATTTTTCGCAGGTCGGGGTGTTAGAAGTTGCTATGGCGGGAGGCACTCGGACGACATAAGGCAGCTGTGGTGAATATGATGATCGAGGCGCCGATGTTTGTATAGTGGACGGAATACACACTACAAATGGCTTGTTAGGCGTTCGTTATTCATGGTTAGAGTAGACGGTGTTAATGCTAGGTGTTTCAGGTTCATTATCTAGGTAGATTGTGTTAATAACGTACGGTGCCTCTTTGGTATTTAGAGGATCTTTATACACAACTATGGCCTGGTTCTGCGGTTGGACCGGGTTGGCCTCATCAAAAGTGATCTAACCTCCATCGATCATTCGTTGGATGTCTTATTTCAGGGTGAAACAATAATCCATGCCATGCCCATTGCGTTGGTGATAGTCGTAGAAGCGATCCATTCTAAAACCTTTTAGTACTGGGGGTTCATCCAGCATTGCTAAGCTTGGGTTCTGAACCAGTTGACAGAACCGATCATGTCTCTAGATAGCAGCAGGGGATAACTGTTTGTGTTTCATTAACCCAGCCTTTAGGAGTTGGTTAAACAATTGCGATGGTTTCATGGGTAATGGTGTGTATTAGGAGGGTTCTTTCCTTTTCAAGTTTCTTGTACGATTCGGTGCTGGGTTTTGTGACGAGGACGATTCTGGTGTGGTCGCAGGAGTGGGTTTAGTATAATTAGTAGGGGAAACAGGCGATTTTCTTTGTTGTCCCATGTTTGCTTGCTGTGTTTCTGCCAATGCTGCTATAGTTGTTTTAGCCTTTTCTTTATCTTTTTTACTGTGTTGATTCTTAAAGGCTAAATACGCAGAGTCGTGGCTATTTTGGGCCGCCTCCTCTATGTTTTTAATCTATACAAAGGCTTGATTAAGGTTATGCACGTTGAGATAATATAACTTGGATTTGAAAAATTCATTGACAGACCCTTTTAGAATGGTGAGCAGATACGTCTGTGGGATCGGCTCGTGTAGCTCATTGAGAGCAGCACTCCACCTTTGGATGAATTTTTGTACAGGTTCTAGAGGTGCTTGTTTGACCTGTATAAGACTATCAAGTGTCGCTTCAGGTTTCAAGTTATACTTAAACCTGGTAACGAATTGATGTAACAACTCCTCTAGAGAAAATATTGAGTTTCTTGGCAAGGCCCGATACCAATCAAGTGCTCTCCTTGCGAGAGACATAGGGAACACACGCAAAATGGCTTGTGGCCATGCCTGAAGTAATGTGCATTCTAGTCTAAATGTTATAAGGTAAGCGTTGGGGTCCGTCTCCCCATTATATTTCGTTAGCATAGGCAATGATACACCTTTGGGTAAGGTTAGGGGCGGAATGGAAGAGCTGATGGGGTCATCGTGGTAAAAGTCCACTACCTTCAACTCTCCGTTGGCGGCTGTTTTGAGGTGTTTGACCTCGTCAGTTAGTTCCTGCATTAGTTTTTTAGCATCCACCCAGTCTTGAGCGCTAGGTGATGTGGAAGGTTGGGGATGTGGTACAGTGTACAGATTAGATTGTTGGATAGTAGGTTGGAAGGCTGATAGCTGTGTAGTTGGTGGTTGTACTTGTGGAATATTTATAGCATGTGGCATCAGAGGCGGCACATTGTGGGCAAGGGGTTTTTGTTGTTGTGGTTGTGTTTGGGGGATGTTTACTGATGGAATTATGTGAGGTGGCATGTTGTAGTGAGGGGGTTGATGTGGTTGAGCACCAATCGCTGCCCATTGCCCGGTCATGTTTTATGTAGGAATCCCCTGAACTTGTTGAGTTACAGCGATAAAAGGGGCTCCGTGAGTTTGAACCTGGGGGATATAATGGGTAGACGTAGATGCCAGTATCACATGTGGCATCCCGATCACGCGAGGTGGGAAGGTCACTCCTACATTGTTTTGAGGGGCTTGCATTTGTAAGAACGGGGGTATCGTGGCTACGGGAGGAATTGCGAGGGGAAGCGTGCTGACTTGAACATCAGTTGGTGGAGGAATGGGGATGAGAGCGGCTGCGTCTTGTTGAGGCACCTGTGCTTGCATGATTTCAGATGGCTGAAGGGACGTAGTTTAGCCTGTGAATGGGTGAAATAGCAGGTTTATATAAGTTTGTGGGCTAAGGGTGTGGTATGAGTCTTCATGCTCAGATTGGGCAACGAACTCATCTTCCTCTTCTGGTTGAGGATTTACTACACGCTGATCTAGCGACTGGCTCCTTTGCAGGAGGAGGTGTGTGATGAGCTCAGAGTAAGGCTCTGGAAGAGGGATGATGTCGTACGGGGAAGGGATAAACTCTTGCCCTCCCCTATGGAAAAGTTCGTATTGCCTCTTTACTTCTATTTCAGCTCGGTCCACGGCTAGGCCGGCTTGTATTTTCACGCATATGAAGTTGTACTGGTCTTGAGTTATGATGTTAGACGAAGGGTTCCTCCCTTGCAATCTAAGGGACCGGCGAGGCCCCACTGTGGGTTGTACCTCGGGCTATTGGACCATGGGCTGTTGGACAGCCATGGTGCCTACGATGTTGGTGACCTGGGTGATTGTAGCGGTGGTGTTTGCGGTGTTCATGATGAACAGTTGAGGATGTGACACAGTGTAGGGATATGAAATTGGTGCGCTTAGTGTGGCGTAAACCTACGTTAGTGACGCACGACGTATAGACTGGGTCTCAGCGTATAGGCTTCAACGACCAGCGTATAATGATAGCGTAGAGAANATATAGCGTAGACGGGATCTACGGCGTAGAGTGTGCAGTGTAAACTGGACAGCAGAGACAAAGTCAGTGTACAGCATAGACAGGGTCTACAGTGTAGAGAGTGCAGCGTAAATTTAGCAATTGTGTATATGTAGGTGGCATAAACAGAGTTCTGTGTGCAGCGTAGACAAGTCTACAGTGTAGTGTGTGTGGCGTATATTGGACAGCGTAGATGCTGGGGATTTTGCAGACAAAGTCAGCGTATACTCAATAGCATAGATGCTGAGAGACTTGCTAATGGTAAGTTTTAAACGGAGCAGCGTAAACGCTCAAAAGCGTAGACGCTGGATAGTTTGCAGACAGTAAATTTTGAACTGAGCAGCGTAAACGTTGGGAGGTTTGCAGAAAGGGTCGGCGTATACTCAACAGCGTAGACGCTGAGAGCTCTGAAGGACAGTAAGTTTAAGGCAGAGGCCCTCCTTCTAGCGCCAATTTCTATACCATCCAAAATCGTAGGTCTCCGGCTGGAAGGAAACAGAAACCGGGGGATCACCGGACATGCATAGACGACCTACCTTTGCTTGAGAGTAAGCTGGAATAGACGAAGGCAGAGTACCTTGAGTGGTCCACACGTAGATCAGGTAAGGATTTCCCCAAACGTATACCGAAGTGCTATACACTGGGTTATATGTAAACAGCGTAACAGGCGTAAAGCGGAGCGTAAATAGCGTAACTGATGCGAACGGAGCTTAAACGTAAAATAGCGTAAACAGTATACATGCAACAATTAATGCAAACTGTAACAGATTTTAGGAAGAAAATGTAGCAATGGTATTTCAAAATGAGAGTTACAATGCACCGGTCTAACACAATTGTGGCTTTGACACAAGGTGAACGAATAGCCCCGATGGATGTAGGGATGACTGTGGGCTTGTTCAAACTATAGGCATAGCGTAGAGGCTGTATGCTCAGCGTACAGGGTTGTCCAGTGTACAAGGCTCTCTGCTCTGGTTCTCAACATCTCTGTTTTTCTCTCTGGTTTGCTCCAAATTGCCGACCTCCCGATCTAGTGAAAAATTGGGGTTTTTATATAGGTTTTGACGTTAGACTCAGGTTGGGTGACACGTGGCGCATTGACCGACTGCGAAAAAATAAAATTTACAAGTGTACAACATGTTACATCTGCAGGGCGTATACGCTGGGCATATACACTGGGCGTATACACTGTATCAGGCAGGCGTAGACTTTGGGCATATATGCTGTGGATACTAGGGTATACGTTGGATGTTCTAGGCGTATACGCTGAGCGTATACACTGTCGATGTTGGGCATATACGCCCAGTGTATATGCTGATGGACACTGGGCATATACGCTAATGGACGCTGGGCATATACGCTGGGCGTATACGTTGATGGATGCTCTGTTTGTGTGAGTTACTGGCTTGTCTCAAATCTTGCTCTGCAGTGCTATTTCCATCTTCGGGGGATTGCATGTTGGGCGTATGCATCAGTCATACAGGCTTATCGTACTTGTGAGGCATATACGCTGAGCATGTACGCTGGGCGTCTACGCTAAGCATCTACGTTGTAGATGCAATCTGGGATGTATACGCTGTGAACGTCGGGCGTATACGCTATGCGTATACGCTAAGAATACATACCTAGTGTAAACTAAGTATTTTAAGCTCTGAAATTGCCAAGTTTGATAGCAGATGTTGTGGTCATCTATGGCTCCCAGGGACCTATTTCTTGTTGAGTTTGACCCCGCTTGAAGCTGTCTGCGGGGCCCTCAAACTTCAGCCATGCTGAGGAACGTCGTGACTTAGCCCGGTTCTTGTTGGAGGAGTACTAAGCTCAAAATTTTGTGGTGTTTTACTAAGCATAGCAACACGAGAGCACTTAATGTTACTACTTACCCATGTTAGGGTCTGCCTGCCGAAGGTAGTTGATCATGTCATCAACGATTCCCTGCACAAATGTAAATTTTTCAGGGATCTCGGCCCACAACTATGGATGAATCGAAGAGGTTCCTATAGCATCAGCAATAGTGCCTATTACATAACTAAACATATTAGCAATAGCCGAGATGGACTAAGATAAGTCAAACACATTATCAAACTCACTAGCATCCGATCGAGATCCACCTTCTTGCTGATGCAAAAAAATAGCGGTGCCAGAGGTCCCTACCAAGTCTATACGAACCTCTTCCTGATGCGTTGGTGCCCTTCCTTTTAGAAGATCAGTGTCTTTTTTATTCAAGGAAGGATCCTATTCATCAATAGGAGGATTCTCCCTAATAACAAGAGCTTCTGCCTTAGCGACAGGAGTTCTTCCCTTCTTGACCGAGTCCCTTTCTTCCAAAACGGGGGCCTCCGTATCTTTATTCGTCGCCCCCGTCTTAGGGACCGACACCTCTTCGTCACCTTCTTCTTCTTCTTCCTCTTCCAACAAAGAAGCATGTTTTCCTTAGTCTAAAACAGGTTAGCTTGAAGCAGTCACTACACTATGCTACGTCGCCTAGCGTAGCATAGTGTAGCAAACAATAACAAAGTAAGCATTAGGTAAAAGTGTTTACCAATGGGGGGTTGCATCCTCTATAGCTTAAGCTGCAGTCTCTGCCCCTCCTCTTCCTCCATGCGAAGGGTTTCCTCATCTGGGAGAGGCCTCTTCCACTGAAACTTCTTGGGCACAGTCTCGGCTATGAGACGTTCCCCCTGCGACATGCTACCAACTACAACGGGGGGCGTCTCTCCTATGCTATCCTGACCATGAACATTGCGAGCCACCTGATCCTTAGTCGTCATAGAGAGCAACTCCCTAATTATTTCTGAGGGATCTTGGGCTCAAGTGGTCCGAAGGATCTAGCGAATCCATGGTTTGGAGATCTAGTTGCGATTTTGCATAACCCAGGCTCCATCCTCGTGAACCACCAGAAACTCTGTGAAGCACTTCAGGCAGGCTATGTAAAAGGCATAATGAATGTTGGAACGAAACTCCAATTTTTTACGGAGTCCCAATATTTTGACCTACATGCCTTTACATAGAAAGCTGGCCCAGTTGTAATGGGCCCCCTCTTCTATGACCTCACGCATTAGCTAGGCTTGCTCAATCCCCAGGACCTTCCCCTGGGTGAGTAGTTGGGGGAATGAGCGAGCATAGAAGATAGAGTAGACCTCCTTGGCAGGTCCTTCTTTGAGCTTCTCCATGGGGAGCCCCTTCTACTCCTTGTGGATTCCCATCCACTTCTGGATATCTTTCTTCTGGATGGTCAGCTCCTTCTTGCTCTTCGACCCTACGAGGATGCCTTCGACAGGAACACCGAACAGGTCCGCAAACAGCTGGTCATTGATTTAAATGACCACCTGCACACCTTGTATGTGCATGCAGAAGTGGCCCATCTTATTAGAAAAGGAATTGACCAGGGAGAGCATCTCAGCAGCAGGAACGCTCAGATTCAGGGCCAATAATAGATCCATAAGCCCAGCCTTCTAAATGTTCTGGACCAGGGAGTCTGAGGCTACACGGTTTATCCAACATTGGGTTTTTTCTACTTCACCGCATTTGAACTAGATGTTTGCCCCTTGTGTCTTGCAGTTACCACCGTCACCTCCTGGGGCTTCTTCGCTTTCACCCCTGCAATAGTTTCACAAAAAAAATTTAGCATAAAAACACATTAAAATGAAGATTACAAAGACATGCTTCAACACTTACTGCTTGGCCTACCGGGCCTATACAGTAACGGGAATGGCAGAAGTTCAACCAAAACTTGTTTAAGCGTGACCAGTTTGAAGGGTTATGCCCACTCCTCATCCAACCAACCCTTCCTCTTGCACTGATCGTAAGGAATAGAATGCATGCCTAGGTAGGTGTGGTATTCACCCCCACATTGACCGATCATGCCCGCCTACAAGTTCTCAGTAGAAGAGAACTCCTGCAGGGCTATTTGTGTTGTAGCCAGTAGACCTGGTAGGTCGTGAACCCCATCCTTGCTGATGAGGAACCTGGAAACAAACGCATACTGTTTGCATTAACATTAGGCTAGTATGGCCAGCATCAAACAAACATAGTAGAACAAGGCTGCAAAACTCACCCGCCAACATAGTAGACAGTTCCCTGAGGGTTCTGAAAGCATGTCACCATATAACGTGCGAGGAACAATGTGTTGTAGCGATGGTAGCAGCTATAATCCAGCATCTCCCAAATCCAAGCCAAATGCCTCAACCCTGTTAGGCGTTGACTGGATCCTTTCCCTTGCCTGCTCATAACTGCCTCATCGATCAAAAACCTCAGAATGCCTCGACTTGCTCCAGGCAAGATGGCTTCGGTTATGCCGACCACCTCCTCCTCCTCTAGGGAGGACAAAATGATCACACTGAAGTGGTCAAGGAGGAATTGCAAAAAGTCTTATGCCCCTTTCCTAAACCAGACTTCCTACTCTCCCATACGTATCTAGGGAGGAGGAACATTGGCCATAGGTTTGCTCACATGGCACAGGACCCCTCTAATTTCTATAACAATCAGGATTGGCCTTAGCCCCATCCTGCACAACATGACCAACAAGTGTTAGCATCATGCCTAAGCACAATACACATTCAACGTAGAAACACCTAGCATTTCACGCATATAGCGTAGCATAACCCTCTTCCCGCGCATAGCGTAGCAAGAACATGAAAATGCTAGTGTAGCGAAAAAAGCTTTGCGTAGCAATAGAGCAATTAACCCTGACGGGGTGGTTAACAATACACCCCGATAGAACATGTGTCGCACCATCACATCATGCATGGCCCAACCCTTCTCCGGGTCCTACATCACGCCATTTAAAAGCCAAGTAACTCAAACTATCCAAACCCCCGCGGTTATGACAACCACAACAATGGAGGTTTAAGCAACCTTACATGCAACAACGATGTGACATTTGTGCATTCGTCATGGCCAAAATGGCAATAGCAGTGACAAAAAGGCCAAAACAACAACATAATAGAAAAATGCAATTGACTAACACCGAAAGAACAAAATCAAAAACAAAATGATATCAGAATTGCAGAAAAGCAGAGGAAGCATGGTAACCTACCAGGTCAAGGGCATGTCCTTTCACGCTGCGATACGCGCTTACGTCACGTGCCCTAGGGTTTGCTTTGCCTCTTCAACCTTTGCAAGTGCCAAATGTGTGCTTCCTTTCTTTGGAGCCATCGTCCTACTTGCAGATTTCCTTCCCTCGTTGCTATGTTGAAAACCACCTTGTTCCCTATTACCACAATCGCTCTTGAATCGCCTTGTGCTTCAAATATGGGATCTGCATTCTTACGGTGAGAATGAAGAGCTTACAAGGGTCTAATCCCTATTTATGGCTGTAATGGTAAAAAGGGGACTTGCCGTTCTCTCTCTCCATTTAATGTGGAGTGTGTCGTACAGCGTAGCATGCTCGCCATGACATCATGGCACTATTAGCATTAAAGCCTTGACACGCTTCAAGCCAAATGTTTGCTTTCCCAAAAAAAAAAAATTTATTTGTTTTTGTTACAAGTCTAAAAAGACCTAAAACTAGCAATCCTAGTGTAGTTGCACTTTACCAGTCCGAGAAGAACTTAAACTAGCAACCTCAACAATCGCAGCATTACCAGTCCGAAAAAGACTTTAAACTAGCAGTCTCAATCTTGTTATGCGTTCGTAGTCTGAAAAGATGCTAAACTAATGATTTTGCATTTTTGCATCACCAGTTTTACATTTCTCATACCCGCAATCTTCTGTTTTGCATATTACTGGTTTTGCATGTTACAACTTGGTAGTCCGCAATGACACTAAACTAGCAACTTGGCATTTGCATGTTAACAGTTTCGCAATTTCGCACTTTTGCATTGACAGTTTTACATTTTTAGCAATTCTACACCCCTATGCCTTAGCAATCTGCCATGACTTTAAACTAGCAAAATGCTAACCCTTACATCGTACTTCGCTAGTTACATCTCACCACTACTTTGCAAGTTTTCATTATACACGATTACTGCTGATAGGTGCCTCTTAACTAGGCTTTCACCTCATTTTGGTAGGTTAAGCAAAAGATGGAGATCCAGTGCGATCTCTCCACGCCCTTAACGTTAGCCAGTCCACATGGCAAGCTTATGAGATAGTTGAACCCAGAATTAATCGACTGTGGATTGACCATAGCTAACGCCATAGCGTCTTCAGAAACGTCCCGGGACTGGCCCAAGTATCTAGTCCGAACCCTAGATTTGGAGGCCGGGGATGCAACTGATGACCCTCTCGTTGAGACTCCTATGACTACGTCCAAGGGAGAGGTAAAAACATTAAAGCTTAGCTCCCTCCTAGATGCACAGATGCACGAAAACATAGCCAAGATTCTACAAGACAACGTTAGAGTCTTCACATGGTCATACAGCGACATGCTAGGTCTGGATCCGAGGCTGATATAGCACAACATCATCCTAGACCCACGTGTGAAGGTAGTCAAGCAGAAGGCTCACAGAATTAAACCAAAAATCACGCTAGCCGTCAGGGATGAAATCACGAAGCTATACCAAGCTAGTTTCATCCACGCAGTTGATTATTCAGAATGGGTGTCCAACATTGTTATGGTTTATAAGAAAATGGGAGAAATAAAAATCTGTATAGACTTCCAGGATCTAAACAAAGCAATGATCAAAGACGATTTCCCACTTCCAAGCATCGATCAACTCATCGACATACGGCCAGCCATGCCCTACTATCCTTCATGGATGGCTTTTTTGGCTACAACCAAATTCACATCAATCCGGAGCATCAGCTAGCAACAACTTTCATGATCCGATGGGGTACCTTCTGTTACACCATGATGCCTTTCGAGCTCAAGAACACTGGGGTAACTTACCAGTGAGCCATGACCTACATCTTCAACGACTACATCCTAGAAACATTAAACGACTACATGGATGATATAGTAGTCAAGTCCAAGGAGGCATCTGACCATCCATGTGATCTAGGAATCGTCCTTAAATGTTTCCAAATGCATGACTTATGCCTCAATCCTAAGAAGTGTGTCTTCGGTGTACAAACCGAACACATGTTAGGGTTTGTAGTATCGAAAGCTAGAATACGAGTGAACCCTGACAAAGTCAAGGCCATCGTCAACCTGGCACCTCCCACAAACCTTAAGGAGTTATGTGGCTTGCAAGGTAGGGTACAATTCATCCAAAGGTTTATAGCAAAGTTGACTGACAAGTTACATCCCATGTAACATCTTCTAAAGAAAGGGGTTAACTTTGAGTGGACAACTTAATGTCAATGAGCCTTTGATGACTTGAAGGAAGAGCTTTTGCATCTCCCAAATGTGCATCCACCACAAGGGGATAAGCCTTTCTTCATCTACCTTGCCACCTTCAACACATCTATTGCAACAGTGCTATGTCAGAAACACGATGACAGGTCTGAGGTACCAATGTATTACCTGAGTCATGCATTGATAGCGCACGAGGAGAAATACAACGAGGTAGAGAGGCAATGCCTCACATTAGTTTTTGCTTTAAAGAAATGGAAATACTATCTATTTTGTAGTGCAGTCAACATCATTTGCAAAAGCAACATACTCTAGGCCATCACTAACAACCTATATGAAAGTAGCAAGATAGCCTGGTGGAAAGCAATAACCACAGAGTTCGACCTACACTATGTAAGCCAGTCATCAACTAAGGGTCAAGCCATAGCAACGTAACTTATGGCCTCACCCATCAATGATCATGCAACCATAGATCTTGAATTCCCAGACGAGTATGTTGGCATTGTCGACATCGTCCCATCGTATCTAGAAGCAACTTTACACTTCGACGGTGCTTCAACCACACGAGGAGGTAGCGCAGTGGCCGTCATTATGTTTCCCTCTAGGGAAATGCACCCATTCACTTATTGCTTTGCATTCCCCTGCACCAACAACGTGGCAGAGTATGAGGGGCTACTCAGAGGCCTGTCAGCTGCCCAAACACTACGCATACAACACTTGGCAATCTGCGGTGATTCAAAATTATTTGTAAACCAAATCATCGAGGTCTACACTTGCAAGGCTACGCACCTACAACCCTACTGCAACCTAGAAAAAAGCATGCTCAAGCAATTTGCAACCACACATGTGCAACATGTGCCACGTAACGAGAACACCATGGCAGATGCCTTAGCCACCCTTGCATTAAGAATTCCACCATATTCATTTGCAAGTTTGCCAACTTCGATTGTTGAATGCATTGAGCTGATCACTCAGGCGAGACATGTGGTCTCCATTGATGCCACAGATGCCCAAGAATGGTACGCTAACATTAAAGCTTACCTACAACATAGCAAACCCCCACACGGATTGACATCTACCTAGAGAGATGCAATCTGTAAGTGTGCCTGACAATATACACTAATGGAAAATGATGTCCTATGTTGGCGCTCCTATGATGGGATATTACTAGCATGCATGGGTGGGCAGCAGGCGCAAAAGGTAGTTAATGAAGTGCATGAGGGGTTGTGGGGTGGACATATAGCACCTAGGGCTATGGCTGCAAAACTCAGATGCCTAGGGTACTATTGGCCCCACATGGAGCGTGACTGCCTGTCAAAAGTCAAGATGTGTGACATGTGCCAGAGATACGCAAATCTCATACATGTCTCATCGACGAACTTGCACCCAACGCAAATCATGTGGCCTTTCCAGCAATGGGAACTAGACCTCATAGGACCTATATAGCTTCATTATCACCACCACTGAGTATTTTACTAAGTGGATGGAAGTGATTCCCCTGAGGAAAGCGATGTCTTAGCAAATCTACAACTTCATCCTAGACAACATCATGACAAGGTTTGGGCTTCTAATGACTATTGTAACCAATAATGGACCACAGTTTAGTAGTATGGAAACCTGAACCTTTTGCAGCAACCTAGGCATTAGGCAATCGTTCTCTTTCCCATACTACCTGCAAGTGAATGAATAGGCAGAGGCTACAAATAAGTCCATCATCAACTTGCTGAGGCGGATGCTTGGCAATAGCAAGAGGTAGTGGCACGAGCAAATCCTCTACGTCCTATGGGCCTACAGAACGACATGAAGAACCACGATGAGTAAGACTCCTTATAGCCTTGTTTATGGATCTGAAGCTGTGTTGACTCTTGAGTTGCAAGTACCATCACTTCGGATGATCCTCTCAAACATCGTGAGTGAAGCCCAGAACAACGAGTCGCGGATCATCGACCTTGACTCAGTAGAAGAGGAGCACGCACAGACGTTGAGACACATAGAGTAGTACCAAAGCAAGCAGCAGCAAAAGCACCATGTAGAACCACATCGATGGCTAGTACAAAAGGGAGACCTCGTCCTCAAGGTTTTCCATGAGCATGTGAGCAAATTCTCAGCCAACTGGGAAGGCCCTTACATGGTCACTAAAGCCTTCGGGAATGGAGCCTTCAAGCTGGTGCACATGGATAGCAACGAGTTCACCAACCTGGTGAATCACTCATACCTCAAGCCATACTACGTCTAAAGCATGAAGACAATACAAAGTGTCTGAAATGACGTTAAACTAGCAGCATCGAGTAGTGTTTGCAACGATGTTAAACTAGTAGCACCGAGAAGCGTCCGCAACAACGTTAAACTAACAGCACCAAACATCATCCTCTACGACGTTAAACTAGCAATGACATCAAGCACCATCCGCAATGACGCTAAAGTAGCGGCAAAGAGAAACGTACGCTACAACGATAAACCAGAAGCAACCATTTGCTATGACGTAAAACTGGCACAGCTAGTCTGCTATGACTATAAACTAGCACAACACGTCTGCCATGACTTTAAACTGGCATGTACAGTCTACCAAGACCTTAAAATGGATTCGCACCACATCCCCAACATGCATCTGCATCGAATACACATCGAACGAGCATGCACAATGCCGACGTGGAGGTGGGACATTAGAGCTCCAAAATGTAGTCCACAATGAAATGTGGACACAATCTGAAACACACGCGATGCTGCCACCCTTGGCATTATGCTGACCATTCAGAGATGTCGTATGACATCGCACTGGCCCTCCTGACCTACCATCGCCATGGCTCACTGCCCAGACAATAGTTCCTTGGCTAGTGCCCACTACTGGAGTGCTTGCAATATTGTGGGCTAGCCACAATATTGTTACCCTCTAGCTCCCTACCACCACCTTAGCTTACATGATGTTTAGCTATGCGGTAGCTAATCCCATAGTTAAACTAAGAATTCATGCCTTTGGTAGGGATTCCAGGGCATTTGCACTCACGGAAACTCCCAACGCCCTTGACGCCAGCTCCTCCACACAGACGCTGCCCAAAGCCGTTGTTGGCCTTCCTGCCTTGGACACCACACATCAACAAAGGTGTCCAATAGCTTCAACGATGTCTGTAGCCAGCAAGACCTTCGCCCTCGCCGGTCGAGGGCACATCTTGCCACAATAGCAAATGCTACGGCGTCACGAAGTGAGTGCCTCAACTAGCTTGACTACTTCAAAGTGCAAAATCCATGATGTGCATAACATAGCTTGCCGCATGGAAGCATTGGCCACTCCAGAGTGTGAATTCCATGACGTGCATAACACAGCTCGCCGCATGGGAAGCATCTACAGGTAGGTATAAGCCCCATACGGATGTAACGTAACTCATCCTGGGGAGGAAACACCTATCCTACAAAGGGTCAAGGGTCAGCGAAAGAAAGATAAAAACGTAAAATGACTCCCTCATGAGCACTCCGATGAGGGAGTCCACTAAACCTCATCTTCATGGACCTCCTTCCTCCCTGCTTCATCCTTCCTCTTTGCTTCAACCAATGCAACACTTTCAAGTGCAGCCAAGCGACGTCCCAACACTCACCAAACAGCAATGTTAGCATCTTCCCCCGGGGTGTTTTGTGTTCTTTGTCAATGTCTATCGAGCACACCCTCCAGATGTCGACAAAGAGGGGCCAATGAAACACCCCAAAAATTCGAAGGCATGCTTGCTTCACCAAGCCTTGCAAATCGTGTAACAATACAACAGTTCTTTAGGAGGAGAATGCTCTTAACCCAAGATGGCCAGTTTGAAAAATTTTCTACTTTAGGTGTAAACAGGCTCTACAAATCATCCTGCTTGTCCACCTAAGTAGTTAACCCAGCTGATGGCCTACTCAAAAGCAACATGTGGAGTCGTCAGCAACACCCACAACGTGCAAAATAGTTCGACAAGTTTTCTAAGTTACAAAGTTTGCGACACTATGCTACGCCTTGCTATATAGCATAGCAAGCTTTAGAAGATTGCAGAATAAAGTGCTACACTATGTTGTGCTATGCAGTGTAGCATAGCATAGCAACAGCTAGACAACTAGTCCCCTCACCCAACTTCAATTCCTTCGGCAGTGTCTCCTTCCATCAAAAAGTGGCGGACTATGTTTGCTGCTATGCTACGCTGAGCTACAAGGAGTAGCAAGGTGTAGCAATTCTGCGAAAGAGACAGAAGGAAGTTCAAAGGGCAAGATCAAAAAATTCGTAGGCTTCGCAGCGCAAAAGACAAAGTTTGCATATGGGTGACGTTTTTTGCGACTAAGGCCAGTTGCTACGCTACGTAGCGTAGCATAGCATAGCAAAAATGTGACAAATAGTTAGTGCACTCCAAAGACTTCTAACACATGTAGCAGGACATAGTGCATGCTCTTCGCTTCAAGCCGGTGGCTATGCTACGCTACGCTACGTAGTGTAGCATAGCGTAGCAAGATGCTACGCCACACCAAACATACTACGCTACAAAACATGGCAAGACGTAGTGAGCAGATGCATGACATTAATGCACCTCACCTAATTGCACCATTCCTCTGATAGCGTAATTATGATGTGGCAGGTTTGTAATTATGGTGTGGCAAGCTCGCCCAATGGTCATGCAAGCACGTGCAGCGTAGACAAGTCAGCATAAGCCCAAGGCACGTGGTGTTCAAACCACATCTTTCGTGCATCCTTAGTCTTATAAATACCCCAATGAGCAATGCTTGAACTCTCTTTGGGTGCTAGCTTAGATGAGCTTGCTTCTCAGTATCTCTCGGACTTCACTCTCTAGACCCTTTGATTTCCCCTTACAAGCTTTCCGTGTGGCATTGTAAATAGCTAGCATTCTCTGTTGGCATTTTCCTTTACCCTTGTCTACCACCTTGGTAGCACTTTGCATTGTTAACACTCGAGCCCACATTGAAGCACATAGATGTCTTGTTCTACACATCTTGGCTACTCTCAGGATCTCTCTACTTCTCAACGTTGTGCAACTGACTATATTCATCTTGACAAAGCAAAGTCGTAGCTTCAAAGTGGTGCATTTTTTTAACTGCAATTCATTTCGTCTCTTGCTTGCTATTGCATTTTAC
This sequence comes from Gnetum montanum, assembly GCA_015680685.1. Taxonomy (NCBI): domain Eukaryota; kingdom Viridiplantae; phylum Streptophyta; class Gnetopsida; order Gnetales; family Gnetaceae; genus Gnetum; species Gnetum montanum. Next base: position 165,430 of record MNCI01015593.1, read on the forward strand.
ATTGTTTTCTGTTTTTGAATTTTTTTTTTTACATTTAAGCATCACTTCACGATATCATTTCCATTTTCAAATCATATGTTGCAAAAGGCTATATAGACGCCGAGTAAGTCCCTGTCTGATCGACAAGACCATTCAGGGTGCCTTGTATCCAATCCATCCAGCATGGCCCTCCTGCAAATACGAGGTTAAAACTATTGCGACCATCAACCCCTCGGTGTTTTATAGTTCCAACCGCCAATTTTTTCGGTCGCAACACAATAATACATGTTAAATAGGTTTGGCATGCTAATTATACTTATTTCTGATAATGGTACATATTTTACAGGTGCTACTTTTTAGAAACTCATGTAGCACTTAGGGGTTGAGCATAAGTTAACAACCCCATACCACCCCTAAGCTTAAGTCACCAATAAGGAGATAACCAAAATCCTAACATGAACTATTAGTAAATATAGGAGGGACTAGAGCTCCAAACTCAACGATGCCCTTTGGGCCTATTGTTCCACATGCAAACTTCCTATAGGATACTCTTCCTATGAGCTTGTGTATGGGAAGCTCCCAATACTTCCTATTCAAGTAGAACTCTATACACTATCAACTACATGTGACTTCAACCTAGACCTAATTCTAGCATAGAAAGAATAATTAATAAACCTCAATGTGCTAGATGAGAACTAATTAGTAGCCCTATCATCCAACTAAGTGCACAGGGGATACAACAAACAACAACATGACCTTAGGATTAGGAAATTGAAATTTCAACTAGGAGATAAGGTGCTCTAATAGAATCTCATGCATGTACCCCAACAAACTAAGTTTCAAATGTTATGGAAGGGCCCTTATATTATCTATGAAACCTTTCCATTAAAGGCCATGTTAATTTACCAACTTGAAAACCCAAATAAGAAACTATTAGTCAACATGCAACAATTGAAACCTTTCCATGAATCAATACTAACCAATGCGACCAACACCTCAACAAATGAACATGCATGCTCAATTGTTTGGAACTCCTCCTTCCAACTTAGTCATGGGGGAGATGGCCATCCATGCTAACATTAAATAAAGTGGCTCCTGAATTTTTCAGTTTTTTTTTATTTTTCACCTTTTTTACATCATTTTTTAGTATGTTTTCTCTTTCTTGAATATTTTATATTTTACCTTATTTGTTTTGAATTTTTCTGAGTTTTTCTTCTCTTTCTTTATTGCAACAAGGACTTGGTGTAACTTTCATTATTAATTGATGGTGGAGTGTACTTTACATTGTTCATTTGATTGCAAATGTATGGATTCCATCTTTGAATTTTGATGTTGATAAATGACACATTGATTCTTTTCATGTTAACAAGTAGTGATTCCATGTCATCCATCAATCCACACAACTCTATGGTGTCTCCTCATTTGAAAGTATGAGGTTCCTTCTTAAATATAATTTATAAAGAACTTGTGACCTTGGTGGTTTCCAAACTTGAAATTAATTAAATGGAAAGAAAAGGATGCGACTGAAAGGGAATTTGCCACCTTTTTTACTTTCCTACCTCCTAGGGTGCATGAGTATATCCATGGATGCTTTTCCATTCCTATGTTGATCAATAAATAGGAAGTTAATTCTTTGCATGGTGTGGTTTCCATTGAAAAAATGGGAATTCAATGCACACCCCTTAGACTTAATGAAAAGCTACAAGCATTGGTTATGAGGTGACAAATACATGTTATCCATGCCTGAAGGCACCCAACTAACTAAGGCCCTTTTCACTTCTTTCTTCTCTTTTCTTCTCTCTTTGGAATGGTGATTGGTCTATTAGGATGTTCTTGTACATTGGCGGGTGGAATAATCTAAGTGTGTCAATGCAAAGTCATTGAAACTGGATGGTCTAAATTCAAACTAAGGATGGACATTACTAGGTCATATTAATTACATGCTCCACAAGGGACTTTATGTAATCATAATGAGGGACTCCATTCCACCCTCCGTCATCCACCTATGCTTTCCATCAATCACATCACTACCTTTTCTCATGATTGTTTCAATGACTTCATTTTGATACAGTTAAAATTCTTCGATGATTTCTTTAGTGACTTGATCCTTAACTAACAAGAATCATTAATCATCCATGGGGCCCATGGACTCCTTGGTTTGAGGACATGCAAGGGAATTAAGGACATGAGCCTACTATGGGGAGGACCCACTTGCATACTCCTTCATTGAGATGGCTAAGTTCCTTATCTCTTAGACATTTTTGCTTTCAAACCTTCTGCATTCCACATCGATTACATCTAGTTTTTTACTCAACTAATATTCTCAAAATTAAATCTTCTTTTGTGTGCATGTTCTAGCCCTCTTTGAGCATTCCATATTGTTCTAGGCATTTCTAGCTTCCTATGGACTTTAATTTCATGGAAAAACTCTTTGTTTTTACTTAGTTTTTAAAAGTGAAAAATTTTATTCTATAACTACATTAATGCAACCCTACCGACACATCCCTATTGACATAGTATAAAATGTCTATAAATATACCCACAACACTTAGCAAATTTTTCACATTTTCCATTCAACACCAAAGGAGTTTTTGTAGTTTTCAAAGCCCAGAGTTTTCCTGAGCCCATAACTTTCACATTACTTATCTGATTTACTTTTTTCTTCATTTCTACAACTAGTGGAAGTGAGCTTTATGTCATGGGGGCCACAAACCTTAGGTATTCAATGAAAAATTTTTCAAAATTTTTCTTATTGCCACAAGGTTTAACTAATAAAATAATATTAAACTCACTAATTCATGCAAGTTAAACCTTCCCAATGAACTTTGATAGCGATCTAAGAAAAATAATATTAAAATAATCAATTTTCCATAATCACAACATTGCCTAAGTGTAACCAATCAAAAGAGACAAGGTATCATGCATTCTAAGTTACACATCAAACACTAATCGCTGGTCAATTTGTGATTACAAATAGCACCAAGATCCAAATGAGGATAGGAAGGAGGACCATCCTTGTAATGTCCCCATTCCCAAATGATGTTGCTAGATAATGAAGGTGGTGCCTCTTCATAACAAGTGTTATCATTATCTTAACAAGACTTGAAAGAGCAGTTGTAATTGAGACTTGAAAGGGCACATTGTAATAATGGACATGTCTCTTGAGGTAACCTTTTGGGGTTTGACCCAAGGCATTTACACCTAGGCTTAGAGGTCATGTTGACATGGAGTTGTGGAACTAGTACAAGCAAGTCATAGGAGCCAGGTCAACCAAGATAGAAAATGGACTGACCATTTCTTCTAGCTAGGTTATAGGCCTAACTATGATGAAAATGTTGGATTGCCTCTAAGGGATAGATGCTAAAGAAAGAAAACCCCAATGAACACTCTTAGAGCATGATTTGGATACACTATTCCATATCAATAAAGCATCCTTTTCTTTCTCTTTCTGCATTTTTCCTATTATTTCCTATATGCATAATGTCAAATGTTACATATATGGCACATTTGGTATATTATGTTCTTATGCATAATGTCTAATATAGCAAATATTTGATGTTTTCCATGCCTTTTGGGATTGGGGTGGAGATCAAAAAACTTAATCAAAAACTTGAATTAAGTAATGAACGATCATGTTTTTATGACATTCTGTTCTTGGATGTTGTAAAAACATGATCGTTTGTCACTTAATTCATGACATTCGTAAGCATTATAATGGAAATACCATAAAATACTTGATAACTGAATAACTAGTACACAGAATAGGAAAGAAAAATAGAGAAAACTTTTATTAATAAGAGTGGTATACTATAGCATCCTCTAGGTTATCTTCCCATGCCACTTAAATCTTAGAGTAATCTGGCACTACCACCATGATTAGGCTATATAGTTGAAGGGGTGATCAGTCCCTTCTTTTCTTGCTTCACTTGGCTCTCATTACTTGCCTTTATAGGCTCCACAACTCCATGCTGGCATGACCTCTAAACTTGACCTTAAATGACATAGGTCAAACCCATTTTGAGGGATATATAAATAATTGTAACTCCTCATAATGAGGCACCCCTTCATTTCAAGGTTAATTACATTTTTACAATACATTTTCGTCCTTAATAAGGGACAAGATGTTACAATCTAGCCCCCGCTAAGCATCTAGCTCATCCTCAAGTGCTTCCTCTATATCTAGCCATTACTCCTTCATTATGCTGCTTAGCTTCAGCTCCTTTATTATCCTCATTATCATCTATACAAACAAAAGACCATAAATTATAAAATATAATTTATTACATCAATAATAAATACAATTTATCATTCAATATCATGATGATCAAAAAGTTAGGGGTAAGTATTAAGAATAAACTCTTTGTTTTCCCAAGTTTGCTAATCACAATTTGATCATTAAACACATACTTCACTAATAGTTTTATTTTGTAACTTCTTGGTTTGATGGCTCTTAATTTCCATGGGTTTAACTTCAAAGCTAACGTTGGATCACATGAGCAAAGTATTCTAGTCTAGCGCATATGGCACATCATTTGCATGAAATTTCTTTAGCAAACTTACATGGAAAACTAGGTGAATTCTTAAGGTTGTTGGAAGATTTAATTGATATGCCACTTCATCCATTCTTTTAGAAATTTCAAAGGGTCCAAAATATCTAGATGTCAATTTAGTATATTTTCCAAGCTTAAGAGAACTTATGGTAGGCTTTACTCTCAATAGTACTTAATCTTCCACTTGGAATTCTTTTCTAATTTGATGTTGATTTGCATATCCCTTGTATTTATCTTGGGTAGCTTGTAAATTTTTTTCATTATTGTGACAATATTTTCTATTATTTTCATTTCTTTCTCCTTTCGTTTGTTCTTAAGATTGGATCTACCCAAGTTAGTGGTGTATGGCAGTTANTTGTTCTTAAGATTGGATCTACCCAAGTTAGTGGTGTATGGCAGTTACATCCATATACTAATTTGAATGGTGTTCTATGTATAGAACCTTGATAATTGTTATCATAGGTGAATTCTACCAGGTGCAAGTAATTCTCCCATGTTTTTAGTCTACTCCCAACATAGCTTCATTGAATATCTTCTAATATTCTATTCACACATTCGGCTTGCCCAATGATCTTTGGGTGATAAGTTGTGCTAAATTTCAACTAGGTTCCAAGCTCTTTGAAGAAATTTTGCCAGCATTCAGATATGAACTTGGGATCTTAGTCTAAAGTGATATATTTTGGACATCCATGCAACCAAAATACTTCTCATATGAAATTTTGGGCTACTTCTTTGGCTATGTTTGCAGATTTCAAGGCTATAAAATGTGCCATCATTGATAGACAATCAACCACTACCAAGATTGAGTCATTTCCCTCTTTGGCTATTGGCAATCCCACAATGAAATCCATGGTAACATCTTTCCATTTTCAAGTTGGAACCTCTAGAGGCTATAATAACTAGCTAGGTTTCCTTTGTTTAGCTTTTATTCTTTGGCATGTTGGATAGTTTTTAATGTACAAGGACACATCATTCCTCAATCTGGGCTAGAAATAAGATTTGTGTAACATCATATAAGTCTTAATATAACATAGGTGTCTTGCATATGGTACTTCATGTGCTTCATAGAACAACCTTAGTCTCCAATTTTTTTCCAGAATGCACACTCTTTGTCCTTTCATCAATAAACCATTAGAAGCACATTGATATTAAGGCTCAAAGGAAATATTGGTTAGAATCTTCTTAAAATAAGGATCTTCTTTTATCTATTCCTTGATTTCCTCTTCCATAGAGGTTGTTACCACACCTATCATCAAATTCCACATTTGACTAAGGACATCAGCTACTACATTTTGTTTTTTACCAATATATTTGATTTCAAAATCATATTCAACCAATAATTCTACCCATCATTATTGATGAGTATTCAAAATAGGTTGTCTTTGCAAATATTCTAAACTTTTATAATATGTTTTTATTACAAACCTTTTCCCACAAAGATAATGTTTCCAAACTTTCAAAGCATGAACAATAGCCAGTAATTCTAAATCATGGGTCAAATAATTTATCTTAGCTCCTCATAATTAATGAGATTCATAACATACCACTTTATCTTCTTGTGAAAGAACTACATCAATTCCTATTCCACAAGCATCCATAGATACTTCAAATGATATTTCTTCATTTGGAATTCTTAGAATAGGTGTTGTTGTGAGTAGCATCGTTAGTCTAAGGAAAGCTTCCCAACGTTTTTCATCAAACCTAAACACATGTTTTTCCTAAAAAAAAAAAGGTTAATCAAGGGGGCTACCAAAGTAGAATAATCTTTAATGAAATTTTGGTAAAAACCTATTAAACCCAAGAAATTGCAAACCACTATAGCATCTTTTAATTTAGGCCAATCCCGAATTACACTAACTTTTGTTGGATATACTTGTAATCCTTTCTTAAAAACTATATGGCCCAAGTATGAAACTTCTTCTTTAAAGAGTTCACATTTACTCAATTTAGCTTTCAACTAACGCTCTTTAAGAATTTCCATTGTAATTTTCAAATGTTTGACATGTTCTTCTCTTGACTTAGAATAAACAAGTATATCATCCATAAATGCTATAACAAAATGATCAAGAAATTCTTGAAAAATATTATTCATTAATGCCATGAATGTTGTAGGTATATTAGTTAATCCAAATGGTGTCCCAACAAATTTGTATAATCCATACCTAGTTTTGAAAGTAGTTTTCTTGATATCTTTTTCCTTAATACTTATTTAGTGATAATTTGATTTTAAATCAATCTTCAAAAAATAACATGCACCTATAAGTTAATCAAATAAGTCATTGATCCTAGGCAAAGGATAAATATTTTTAATCATCACTTTATTCAATGCCCTATAAATGATGCATAATCTTAACATACCATCTTTCATTTTAACAAATAAGACTAATGCACCCTAAGATAATACGCTAACTCAAATTTCCTCTTCTTCCAATAGTTGATCTAATTGTACTTTCAATTCTTTTAATTCAAAAGTCAAAAATCTATAAGGGGATTTTAAATAGGTTATGTATTAGGAAAAATATCAATAGCATGCTCAATAGCTCTTTTTGTAAGTAGTTCCCTAATTTCACTAAATATTGAATCTTTGTATTCCTCAAACTCTTTTGGAATCTTAATACCTAAATATTTCTAAGGTTAAATTACTTTGACAACCAACATTGTAGCACCCTTATTGACTAATCTTTTAGCTTAATGGTTATCTTGTGGATTTGCTTTGCTATTCCTAAGCCACTTAGAACCTTGACTTTGTTAGTGGTTGGGACTTTAAAATATGAGTTTCATAGTGGGCAATAATATCAAATTTTTGTAGGAATGACATTCCTAAAATCACATTGACATCACTTAGTTCAAATTTAAAGAATTCATCAATAAAAGGCATGTCTTAAAAATTAACAGTAATTTCTCCGTACTTCGTATGCTTGCTCACGGGCATTTCATCTACAAGTTCTATCTTAATAATTTTCATGGAAGATAAATTTAATTTCAATAACTTAATTAACTTTGGAGAAATAAAGTTATCACTAGCACCACTATTAATTAAAAATTTAATTTTTTTTACCTTTAATTGATCCTTCAAAAATTAGTAAAGCAATTTGAAATTTATGCAAACCTAACTTAGTTGATGTAGAAATCTTCTTCACGGCTATGGGGGTGATTTGGATTTTTTCTTTATTCATATTTGGGTTGGGTTTTTAATTCATGCTTTGATTAGTCCTTTGTACATTTTCTCATAGTTTTGAACAATCTCATTTGAAATGATCTTCACCAAAAAAAAACATCCTAATCTTGATCAAGCTCTCTTAGTTGGTGTTTCTTCTACCAATGCTTGCTGAATGATAGTTTGTACTTGATTCAATTCTTCATAATCCTTAACAATTCTATATGCTTCATCAACTATTTGAGGCTTATGTGCTCATGTCTAGGGATGCATTTGTGCATGCCATCCATCAATGAACTTTGAAGCTAATTCTCCCTCATCGTAGTAGCTTACATACTAAGAGAGATCACAGAATTCTTCAAAGTAATCTTCAACTAATCACCTTTCCAATCTTAAGGAATCAAATATCATCTTGTGCTCTTTGAGGAAAGAATCTGATATAATTTTTTGTTCAAAATCTTGACAAAATTTGAACATCCTAAGTTTTTGATCAAGTTTTTACGACATGTAAGAATAGGCTAAAAAGTTGTTACAGTCCTTTACCTCACCATCGCAATCCTCCATGGTGGTGCATTGATAGTGGCATCTAGAGTAGAGTAGGTGATGTTGGCAACCAAGCAGAGGACTATGGAAATGAGGTGGAGGACTATGGTGGCTAGGCAGAGGACTAGAGTGACTTTTCCTACCATGGGACAACATGTTCCTTTTTTATTATGGCCCTCTAAGGATTGATGTAGCTTGGGTGTAGTTGTGCACCCTACGGAGGGCTCATGTAGCCCATGTAGGGCCCACGTAGCCCTTGCAAGGGTTTGCATGGCCCTTGATGGGGCTTACGTGGCCTGCATAAGGGTCTACATGGCCTGTGTAGGGCTAGCATAGCCCCTACTAGGTTTGCAAGGTCCTTATCATGACTCGTGCGTCCTGTGTAGAGGTCTACACTAGGGTAGCCAGTTATGGACGACACCATTAGTGCCCATGGAGTGTTGGGATAGCCCATTATGGGTGGCATCATTGGTGCTCATGGAGCACCAAGGTAGCCTATTCTTTATGGTGTCATCGGTGCCCATGGAGCATCAAGGTAGCTCATTATGGATGACATCATCCATTCCTGTAGAGCACCGAGGTAGCCTATTATGAGCAGCATCATCGATGTCTGCTAATCCTTGGTCATGTTGTTATTATAAATGGCACCAAGACCTAAACAAGGATAGGAATGAGGATCATTGAGGGATAAGTGACCTAGATGAGGAAGGTGCAAACAACCAAAGTAGCCCCAAGAGAAAGTAGTAGAGATACATGCAACTAGACCACTTCGAGAGGAGCTTGAAGCGACCACTTTGGATGGCCTACAATATTATATGTACAATATATGATCTATGATATTATGCATATAAATTAGTATACATAGTGTGGGGGAGTTGGAAAAAATTTCATTTCTCATCTTCCATGTGAAGAGAGGTTTTCCTAATTTTTTCTTCCCAACAAAGAGCTCTAACATCCTTACTTCTAATGCTCATAACTTGGCCCTCATAGCTCCAATTTCTGAAATTCTTGAACCTTGTTGAGCTCTCAACTTAGTCGTTGGGGTGAGGGGGAGGGGGTACTTGGTGCGATATTGCTAAAATTTGAGCCAAAAAATTGTAATACTTGGAAGATATCTTAAAGGGTATGCATAAGGGAATAATAAGAATTCTACAATTTGCTAATCAAACCAAGACCAGAAATACTTAAACAAACTCTTAATGTACCATACCAACTCTTTTAGGTCATAAATAAGAAAAAAATTGATAATTGTAAAGGGTTATATAGGAAATAACACCTAAGGGGTTCCTTTTTGAAATTTTTCTAACTTTGTAATCATGATGAGCTAAGAACTTGATTTAGCTAAGGGTACAAGTAAGGAAAAGAGCTATTACAAATCAATGTTAACACTTTAATAATTCCAAACCCTTATTGATTATAAATGATCTCAAAGAGACCACCAAAAGGTAGACCTTTACAATGAGGAATTAAATGACCAAGAGACTAAGGGAAAAGCTAAATAGAGGAATAAACCCCATAAGAAGAGCAGCAGGCATAATCTTTTAACATTCATTAGGAAATCCCTATTACAAAGCAACCTTCCCAAGCAAAGGTAGAAGTTCCACAAGTGCCAGAACAAGGACAATAACTCAAAATATCACCAAAATGCCTTCAGGATATTCAGGAGAAATCCATCATGTCTACCATGATAGTGGAACTTAACTTCAACCCATTCATGGAGTTTTCCCTAAATGCTATCAAGAACCAACTCTAGTCATCTTCCTTATGGCCAAATTTGACAACAATTGGAGATTAGTACTTAGGAGAGATACTTCAATTTTTGAAGAATAAACAAGTAGAGGCTACAATGAAGATCGAGGGAGTCTTAGTGTCTTACTAAGTTAAGATGATTGCTAAATTACTCAATGTGCCCAATGAAGGAGAAAAGGTGAAACAACTCTCCACTAGATTTGAAATAGATGTAAGGAAGCTATGGTTGTAAAGGGTGTATGACAAAGAGGATAAAGATTATAGTGAGCTGATTGTAGAAGAGAAAATTTATTTTAAAATTAGCACTTATCACCTATTTTCAACAAAGAGACTAAACAAAATATCAACTTATGTAGCTAGAGGAAGCACCATTTTGATAGGAACATTCAATGCAAACATTACTGATATATATTTCCTCAAGATCCAACAATGGTTTGAGGAGACAAAGGCAAGGAAGCTAAAACTTCCATTCCCTTGCCTTATCAACAAGCTATGCAAGCAAGCTAGCATCCGAGGATACACCAATCATGTCCTTAGGAAGGGTTAGCATGCTTCCTATGTAGAAATGCTTAAGACAGTATCTTTGAAGAAGGGTAAAGTAAAAAAACCAACAAGCATTAAGGCAATTGTAGGTACTACAATTACTAATTAATAACAATAGGCTAGGCCTAGTAGTCAACAATAAATTGAGTAGTAGTAATAGTAAGAATGGTAGCAGAAAGTTCCACCACTGCCATCACAGGATTATAGGTCTTCAATGAGTCATCTACAGCAAATTGCAGAGACTAACAACTGGGAAACACATGAAGAAGCCAACCTATATAAAGTAATTGATGATGTAGTCAAGTTGAAAATCTCAACAAATCTTGCCAATGGCCAAATTTCATTATAATTAGGAGGAAGGGGATAATGGTCACAATAGATTTTGAGAATGCTGCATTATTTCAAGTTGTGCACGAAACTGGAGAAGGAGCCACAATTGTGGTTATGCAACACCAAGATGTAGCAAGAACCACAAAATTGATTACAGATCACATAAAAGAATCTTTCAATATTCCTGTTGTGCCACCAACAAATTTTTCTAGAGCTAGAGATGCTCAAATGCTAGCTGGTACCTTGATGACTCCTGCAAATCATGAGGATGTGCTTAATCAACTATTGTAGATGACATAGGTCATGACAAATCTTTTCGACATTCTAAGTGTTATTACTACACTACAGTAAAAACTAATACACCACCAATGGAAAGCTAGTCATAGCAGAAACTAGGTTGGCACATGTTGAAAATGAAGTTCATAGATTATAGGAAGAGCTCATGACCCTAAGGGTAGAAAGAAGAGATCCCACTCAATATATTGTGCTTGACTAGTTGGATCAGTTCAGAACTGAACACATCAATCACCTCATCGATCATAACAAGTAAATGAAAAGAGAAAAAGAGAAGGTGGTGTGGGATGCCTTAGTAGTAGAAGCACATACATACATACATGCTAAGGAACTCACTACATTATAGGAAGAGAATAAGAAAATTAATGCATACAATGCTTGGTTAACCAACATAGAGAAGCAAAAGAATGTCCTTGAAAAAAGCATTCAACAACTTCAAGAGTAGGTTGTAAGGATCAACTAAGATATGAGCTACCTAGCACAAGATAATAAAATCCTCTCCATGGAGGAGGTACACACAATTAGATAAAAATCAGTCATAGAAATAAGCATGTGGAAGAATGAGGTAAAGAGGCATGAAAGGCTCAAAGAACACTTCCATGATTAAGTGGGCATGTACAAGTAGATTAATGAGAAGGAAATCCAAATGGCTAAGGCCCAAATCAACTCAATATCAACACAAAATCCAAATTGGTAGCCTATCTTCGATAGCTTAGCTCATGTTCACTAAGTGGAAATAAAAAACAAAGACTTGTAGATCAAGGACTTAACAGAATACATGGGGTTAGCAAACCTACGATATGCTAACTTAGTCATGTTAATAGTAGGTAGACCCAAAACAGAGCTAGAGTACTAGGTAGCAACCATTTATGCTTTGTATGAGAAAAAAGTTGTCAATCAAAAAGATGCTTTGCAAAAGTTGCACATGACAAATTCAGAATGAAAGTAGTAAAGGTTTGCTACTAGGGTCTAAAGGATGTTATATTGAACCTAGCTATTAGAATGTGAGATTATTAGGAGTTGCACAACATGGACAGAGCATTTGAAGAAGAAAGGAGGTAGTTTGTAGCATGGTATGTAAAAGCAAATCAAATGTTCCCACAACTACCATGTCCATGAGATGTAACGACTTCATCAAACATTGTCTAATCAACATGGATGGTACATGACCCTAGAATAGAAAAAGAGAAACTTTAGGTGCTATTTAACATATACAAATTTCAAAAGCCTAATGATAAAGGGAAGCAGCCAATGGAAGAGCCACCACCACCGAGCACCACTTAGGCTACATTGAGCTTCATCAATTTTGTTTTGTTTGTTGTTTTATCATACAACTATGTCAATCTTATACAAACACCATTGTGACATTCAGTGTCTTGTATATAGTCAGTTAATCATGAATAGTAAAATCTACCTCCTAATTTTATAAGGGACTCTATCCTCATTTTATTTTAACTCAAGGATTAGTTTCCATTTAGTCATGGGAGTATGATATGTCCAATTTTTTATGAGTAATGATATTGCAACCACAATATTGAATTAACAATATTTTGAATACAATATCATAGCACATGCTACATCATCGTTGATACGATATCTTGAGATGTGTGCAACCCTATAAATATGACACTTGGGCACACAATCTGCATAATTTTTCATTCCATACTAACTAGACTNATTTTGGGAATGGAAATAAAGATTGAACTACTTCTCACCATTGTAGCATTCTCCTAGTTTACTATTTCTTGTGTACTATTTCTACTTGGAATAATGTTTGCTTTTCCAAAGTACTTGAATTTTAATCATTGATAGTAAGTGAAATGAGTAAGCTACCAATGAGTATGACTAGTTTTAATCGTTGATAAGATATCATAGCAAAAGTGTAATTTTTTGGTAGCCCAGTAGTGTTATTGCTTGGTACACCCAATGGCATAACACTTGGTAGCTCAGTAATGATTGTATGAAGCCCAAGGTATGTACAGAAAATCAAGAATAGATACTCATCACATAGGATAGATTATATTTACTTATCTATTTCACTTAGACTTAGAAATTACTTTCTCTTCACTATGACTACACTCAAGATTTTAAGCCCTACAACATCATCTATCATACACATCACAATAAGCTAAACCATACACATAGACTTCACTAGCTTCACATGGGAAGAAAACAGTCACAAACTTAAAGTAATTGCTAGCATATTAACATTGTCTCATCCATGGATTGTGATTGGCTCACACATGAACACTCATGAATTGTATGGTTGGGTGTTAGATTGCTCCACTACTCATTAACTTATATATAAAGAGAATTAGTACATGATTATGTGGGAGTCTTTACACATCCCTTATGGTTGTGGAGTATGGTGTTATGCTAGAGGTGATGTGTGTTGAAATCAAATCAACCTACATTAAGCTTAGTATATCCCCATATACAACAAGCATCTAGCCACATCAACCACAACTCATGCATCTAGCACATAGCACATAATCAACTCATGCATGTCCACAAACATACATGACATCCATGGTGACATAATGCCACTATCACAAGATATGGACTTAACACATACCATATTCAATAAATGCTTTCAACATCCTGAGCTCCAAGGAATTTCATCATAACTACATATAATACAATACCCTAGTATCAATGCCTCCAAGGGTTCATTCACATGTATACTTAATACATAATAGCATAAATCACTTTTTCCTAGCATCTAATGCTCCAAGTAATTATCAAACCTTATTTATGACATAGCACCATAAGAATCATCTATGCAACATACAATTTAAACATAATACATAATGCATAACACATGCTTCCCAACAACTGGTGTGATGTAGGTACACCTCTTCTGATCCCCTTGTGTCTTTTTGTGTTGATTTTGTTGAGGATGATTCTTGGATTTTTTTTTTTTGGCATGTTTTAAGGTGTTTTTAACTCATTTTGATGAGTTTAAGATCTTCCAAGATCTATTGGGACTTGTTAGGAGGAATCCAGAGGCTTCTAGAATAAAAATGATCACTTTTATTTTTGGCATCTACAAAAGAGACGTCTCCTTTGAGAGATAGATGTCTCCCCAAAGATATCTCCCCTAAAGTGTAGATGTCCCAAGTCTAAAGGAGATGTCTACTAAAAATAGTAAATGTCTCTCTTAAGAGTAGGGTTTTCATAGGAGACATCTACAGGAATCCAAAGATGACCAAGACACATAGGAAAAATTCTGAAAACACTTGTTCCAATTTGGGAAATAGCCAAAGTGAGATGAAAATAACCAGGGAGAAGGTGAGAAAACTTGGAAAACATCCAAATAACCTCAAGTTAAGTTGAGGAAAGGTTTCTAGGATTCTTATCTTCTGATTACTTATAAATATTGATGTAATTCATCATTGTAAGTGCCAAAGTGCCAAGTGTTGTAGTACCAAGTTCCGCAAGGCCAAGTGTGGAAGTGCTAAGGGTTGAAGTGCAAACGCTGAAAGCCAAACATCCCAATAGAGGGCAAGAAAAATAACTCTTGAGGGAAGAGAGCTTGTGCAAGGAAGTTGAGTCAAAGGCAAGGGAGAGCACTTGAGACAGGTTAGGAGATTCTCTTATACATGTCTTATCTTAAGCTTGGACTCCATTGTGAGTAATTGAGGATTAAGAGAGGACAAGTATGACCTATAATATCATTGGGAGAGTTGTGAGTTAAGCTTGACTTCTCATCTTTGATGTATTTTCTATGTATTTTAAGAATTATCTTAATATATGGAAGGTTTTCTCCATTTTATTATATCATTCTTATTTTTTGAGCTAGATTTGCTTGGAAGTTGTGGATTGGATCCTATTGGGGTATGTTGAGGTGCAACACCCTTGCACTAGATTGTTATCAGAGCCAAGCTTTGGAGGTTTTCATAGTTCTATGTTGAACCTTGGTATTTTCTTTGAATTAAAGGAACATTATTTTGGATGTTTGTGTATTTGATTTTAGATATCATTCTTGTTGCTTTAGGTATGGCTTTGATGTCTAACCCTCAATATGTTTATGCATAGATGTTTGTGTGTTGTTGTGTGTGTCTTTTAGTGTTGTTTTGTTGATGATGATCTTAGAGTATTTTGACATGTTTGGGAGTGTCTTTGGTCCATTTTGGTGACTTTAGAGTGTTCCAAGGGCTATGGGGACTTATTTGGAGGTGTCTAGAGGTTCCAAGTTTTGAAACAAGCATCTTTGCATTTTGGCCTTACATAAGAGATGTCTCATCTACAAAGAAGACATCTCATTTGTAAGTGAGATGTCTCATCTACATTGTAGATGTCTCTGCTAAGATGTCCCACAAGATTTAAAGACATCTACTCTATAATCTCTACACTCAAGAGAGACATCTCTTGTTTCTCAAAGACATCTTTCATGGATTTTAACAAATGTTAAATGTAATGATAAATTGGAGGGAAGATGAAGAGACCAAGGGAAAGGTATAAATAGATCTCTTGGGCCTTCAATTTGATCAAGAGACTCTAGGGAGAGAGAGATGAGTGAGAGAATATTAGAGAGAGATAGAATCTTGGCAAGGTGCTTTTGATCATCATCCATGAGTGTATGTTTTTTTTATTTAGTGTGTGAGTGTTGGACTGAATCTCTTGTCTATTCTTGGAAATTATGCTTCTTTTCATATGTAAATTTTCCATTGAAGCAAGAATAAAGCTTTCCTTTTCCTTTTCCTTTTCTTATTCAAATTTGCTATTTTTTGACTTTGAGAGAGCTTGGATTACGGAATCCATGTGAGCTCCTCATTAAATTGGTATTGGAGTAGCTTGGAATTGAAGACAATTGCATTCAAGTGGATAATTCTCATCTCAATTACAAATAATCACTCCAAATTCTCAAGCTTGGATGAATTCTCTCTTGCTACTTGTTCTACTCATCCTAGGGTTTTAAAATTTCACTTTGATTCCTAAGTTTGTTATATCTTTCAAGAATTGAAAGATTAATATGAAATTGGACATCCATTGACTTATAATAGCTAGTATTTAAAGATCTTATGCTCATTTATCTTAATATTTGATAATTTCTTATGTCATTCCTTGAGAAATCTTGAAAATTTCACCTTTCCTTGTAAAATTTTGTGAAAATTATCTTTTAGATAAATTTCCATCATTCCTCCAAAGAAGAAGATAGTTCAAGTTTGTCAAGAAACATGGATGACATGAGAAATGGTCTCAAGCTCATTGTTGAGAAAATTGAAAAGCTTGGAGAAAACAAAGAACATGTTACTTCACCAAAAGCATTGAAGCAAGGGTACAATTCATGCAATTATTCACCAAGACCTTCTTTAAAACATTCCTCAATGCCATCCCTTGAAGATGATATTCCTTTTGAATATGAATACTTTGGAGAAGGATAATCTTAAGATGATGTTTTTCTTCATTCTCCTAGTGCTGAAAATAAGTCTCAAGGTTTCAATTTTCCAAGGAAAGAAAAAAAGAAACTTCCTTCTAAGCCTCAAAGGAAGCAAGGTGAAGGAATTAAGGTCACTCTTGAAAAAGCTTTCAAACATGCTTCAAGGATTCCTCATGTTGAAGTCAAATCCATCAATGGTAGGGAAGGAACTAAATCTTTTCTCTCTTGGCTAAAAATGATTAACAAGTACTTTGAACTTGATGATGTGGAAAATCATCAAAAGGTGTCTTTTGCTAAAACCAAATTGAAAGGCATAGCATTTGTATGGTGGGAAAAGGAAAATCATTCTTACAAGGTGAATAATGATACTCCTATCAAGGATTAGTCATTAATGCAATTCCTGCTCAAGCAAAAATTTGAGAAGACTCATCATAGACAAGAGTCCATCCGAAAATTGAAGTACCTAAGGCAAGGTGATAAGAGTGTGAAGGATTACTACATGGATTTTTGTAAGTCTTTCTAGTTTGCAAAATTTTATTAGGATGATTATGAACAAGCATCTAGCTTACAAGGAGGACTTAAAAAGGAATATCAAGAAGAGCTAACCTTCTATGACCCTCAAACATTAGATGAGGCTTTTGAACTAACTCTTAAGGCTAAGACAAAACTCTAAGGATACAATAGAGGGCCCACAATTTCTAAAGGAAAGGACTCCAAAGCTTCTAAAGGTGAGAAAGGAGCTAAGGAAAAGGAAATTCCAAAGAAGACACAAAGGAGAAGCAAGAGAAGTTCAAGGAGGGCCAAGATTCCAAGAAATACTACTCCAATAATGAAAAGGATTAAGGAAATGACTATGCATCTAGACATCAATGCTTCAATTGTGGAGAAAAGGAACACAAACAATGGGAGTGTAAAAATCCGAAGATCTCCTAGACAAGGAACTTCAGACCCTGGAAAAGAAAGAATCCTCTAATGAAGGTAATCCTCTTGCAAATGTCCCTATTAATGCTTCATTGATCTTACTTTAGTGAGTAAGAGTATCTAAAAGCACATGAAGAGGTTGGGCATACAAATGAACTTCCTCCAATGGTGAAACATTTGGCATTGGATTCTACTGATGCTTTCAAGGGAAAATTGTAAGGACTTCCACCAATGAGATCCATCCAACATCAAATAGATTTCATACCAAGAGCTAAAATTCCAAATGAAAGAGCGTACCACCTAAATCCAAATCAGAGGAAAGAATTAAGCAAGAAAGTACTTGAATTACTATCTAATGGTTTTATTAAGAAATCCATCTCTCCTTGTGTTGTTGCAGGTATGTTAGTTTCCAAGAAGGACACTGATGAATTAAGGATGTGCATAGATTCTAGGGCTATTAATAGGATTACTATCAAGTATAGATTTCCTATTCCTATGATGGATGATATTCTTGATGTTCTTGCAAATGCTAATATTTTTTCTAAAATTGATTTAAAAAGTGAGTATCATCAAATAAGGATTAGATTTGGAGATGAATGAAAAATGGCCTTTAAGACACCTAATGACTTGTAAGAGTGGTCAATCATGTCTTTTGGGCTAACCATTGCTCTAAAAACATTTATGAGGCTCATGCATGACGTCCTAAAGTATTCTATTGGTAAATGTTGCATTATTTTCTTTGATGACATTCTTATTTATAGTTCTAAGGAAGAGAACCAAGTACATAATTTGAGGATGATATGCTCCAAGTTACAAGAGGCAATGTTAATGATTAATGCCAAGAAATGCCACTTCATGAAGAAAGAAATTGTCTACCTAGGTCATGTTGTCTCCAAGAACCAAGTTAGGATGAGAGCAAGTAAGATAAAGGCAATTAAGAAATGGCCTTCACCTAAGGATGTCAGAGAGGTGAGATATTTTCTTGGTTTGGTTGGCTTCTATAGGAGATTTATTAAGAATTTTAGTTCCATTACATGACCTATGATCTCTTTTTTGAAGGAAAATTTAGCATTTGTAAGGAGCAATGAGAAAGAAAAATCCTTTTAAGCATTAAAAGAGAAAACTTATAGTTCTCTAGTTTTGGAAATTCCAAACTTCTTAAAACTATTTGAAGTAGAAGTATATCCAAGTGGGCTTGCTATTGGAGGTGTGCTTTCTCAAGAAGGTAAACCAATTGCATTCCTTTCTAAAAAATTAAATGAATCTAGATAAAAGTATAGTGTGTATGAAAAGGAGCTATATGCTATACATTAGGCCATTAAACATTGGAGACATTACTTGCTAGGATCAAAGTTTCTTTTATTTACTAATCATAGAGCACATCAATTTTTGAATTCTCAAAAGAAATTGAGTGCCAAGCATANGAAGTTTCTTTTATTTACTAATCATAGATCACATCAATTTTTGAATTCTCAAAAGAAATTGAGTGCCAAGCATATGAAATGGGTAGAGCAATTGCAACAATTTCATTTTTTTTTTTGAAACATAGAAGTGGGAATTCTAATATTGTGGCTGATGCTTTGTCTAGAGTTCATATTGTTTCTTCTAATTTGAAAGTTCAAGAATTTGAGTCTTTTACTTCATTATATCCTAATGATAAGGATTTGGGTGTAATTTGGAAAGAGTTATCTTCCCCATTATTAGGAATGAATGATCAATGGAAAGCTTATCATGTGAAGAATGGGATTTTGTTTAAGGATGGAAAAATTTGTATTCCAAGGTATGATTTCAGGTATGAACTTCTTGAAGAGAAACATCAAAGTGACATGACTGCACATATGGGCAAGACCAAGACATTGGAATTGGTAAGCAAAACTTATTTTTGGCTAGGTATATATAGTGACATGGTTAAATTTGTAAAAGAATGTTATACTTATCAAAAGTTCAATGGAGGAAAAGGTGTAGATGATCATTATCTACCTTTGCCAATCCCAAATGCTCCTTGGGAAAGTGTTTCTTTGGACTTTGTTTGTGGCATTTCTAAGAAAAAATGTGGTCATGATTCTATATTTGTTGTAGTAGATAGATTTACCAAGATGGCTCATTTTATTCTATGTAAGAAAAGTAGTGATGCTTTCCATGTTGCACATTTATTCTTTCAGCATGTTGTGAGGCTACATGACATTCCTTTAAACATTGTGAGTGATAAGAATGTCAAGTTCATTTTTGGAGGTCACTTTAAAAATCACTTAGATCCAAGTTTTCTTTTTCCATAGCCTATCACCCCCAAAATGATGGGCAAATTAAAGTTTCAAATAGGTCTCTATTAATGATCTTGAGATGTTTGTGTAAGGATCAGACTCAAATGTGGGAAAACATGTTGGTCCATGCTAAGGTCTAATATAATAATGCTTTCCATTTTGGCATTGGTAAGAGTCAATTTATGGCAAATTATGGGTTTTAACCCAAAATGGTTGATAGGTTGAGGAAATTTATAGATTGTTCCTCTTTGAGTTCAAACTTTGTTGAGACAATGAGAGAATTGCATTAGCAAGTTAAATCTCACTTGGAGAAAAAGACAAAGATTGTGTCTTCCAAGGCCAATGAGGGCAAGAGAACAATTAATTTCTAGATTGGTTACTATGTTTGGATTATTTGAGCAATGAAAGAAAAAAGAATGTGCACTTCTACAAGCTCGAGTTAAAGAGAATTGGTCTATTTTAGATTAGGGCTAAAATCAATCCAAATGCTTATGAGATTGACTTACCTAATGATTTGCCTATTTCGTGTATTTTTAATGTTTCAGATTTGAGCCCATACTATGATAATGTAATTGCATCAAACTTTAGGGATATTTTTTAGATCCTCAAGGATGCCCTTGAAGACTCAAACTCAGCTAAGTCACTAAGGAAAGTAATTGTGCTACAAGCAAGTGATGAGCAATGCGGTACCTCTTACACCCAACCATATGAATCATAAGCATTCATGCATGATCCAGTTAAATTCCATGGATGAGATTGGTTGTGGCATCTAAATCGTTATGTCTTGATCATAGTTCACTGTCTTCCCACTTGGACTAGTGATAACTTTGTCATGTATGATTTAGTCCAAAGTGAGACATATGATTCTTGATGTTGTTTCAGCCTTAGGCTACTCCTAATGACAATAAAGAAATCAATTATTTAACTAATTAACAAAAAAAGGTAAAGTCTAAACTAGCCTATGAGTGAGGAGTGTCCATTCCCAACTTTTCGTACATGTCTTGAACCCACGTGTCCACTACTAGGATTACCAAGCACTATATTACTAGGCGAACCAAGCAATAACATTGTTGGGATTATTAATCGAATACATGCTTGCACTTGAAAATGGTTGTGCTCATTTCGCCAATTTATTAACATGCATGGATGGAATATAAATTACATTAAAAGTAAATTTAATCTATGTCAAAATGGTGCAATGAATAAAAATCAATCTCGATCTTATTGCCATCCATGGAATGCATCCAAGTACATTGCCACTCACATAAGACACTATACAACTAACTCAAATCCACACTATGCACACTCACTGATTGTTCTCTAAGATTATAGAATAAAATTGTAAGATTTCAACTACTCTATTGACCAAATAATGCTAATACATATCGAGAGCACATGTATTTATAGACTTTGTTGTGGAGCTATGTCGACAGGCCCTCATAAATTTAGTAAACACTACATCAATGTGTCCCTTTCGATGGGGAATACAATGTCAATAGGGTCATGTTGATGAGGACCCGTTGACGTGACACTTTGATGCTTCATCATACCCTCATGACTAAATGAAAAACTCATCCTCAAGTTCCTTTACAAACCTGGGAAGGTATGGGATTATTGACTAACACTTAACATAACAAACCATCATAACAAAACTGTTGGCACATTTTGGCCATTTCATGGGACAGAGTTGAGAAGTATCATGAATCCAGAATTACAGCCTCCATGGAGCCATATTTCTAATGAACATATAACATTATTGGAAACAACCCTGTAATAATCTAACAGGGAAACAATTGCAGTCTTCCAAGGATAAGGCAGAGATCATCAACCAAATATATGACGATGACGACAGAAAACAATGAAATAGGAACAACCAGTAGAATCAGTGCAGCAAACTAAACAGGAAAAATAAAGGCAAAAATGGCATTGCAGAACAAGAGGAGAATCAAGATGATAAAGATAGTGTTCTTTCAGCAGACAATTGGCATCAACAAAAAGTTGTAAAATCAATTGAGAGTGGGAGTGAGGTTAATCTTCCAGAGCCAAACAAATAGCAGCAAGGGCAACGCAATGATCAACAATGTTGCAATAGCAACATCACCAGAATTAATTTCATATACACATGTAGATGTTGCCGCTGCTGCAACAACAACAACAAAAGAGACCATGAAGGATTCAGTCCGATTAGCTCTGCAAAATCATCCTGAACGTGGAGTTACCATTGAATTCTATGAATAATTTCTTGCTGGTTAGTAGGAAGAAGAAGAAGAGAGTGTTCTAGTTTTGTTTAAATTGTTTAGCTAGTGGTTTAGCTAGTATCATCCTTGGCAAGTAATTTTGGGATTTTTAGATTGCTCTTACTGTTTCTTGTTGCCTGATAGAAATTTCTATTAAAATTTTGCCATAGAAGCGCTT
>MNCI01015593.1:190139-249344 GCA_015680685.1 Gnetum montanum
AAGTGAGAATTCATTCGATAAAGAAGATGAGAGGATTACTGAAGACAAATCCCAAGAGGATCAAGTTGAAAACTCCAACAAGCCAAAAAATAATAGAGAGATTGCTTACGAGAGGGTTAGAGATATGAGGATTCCTTCCAGCGGAATCCTCCCGATTCTCTTCCCATCTCAAGAATAGTCCATGAACTAAGGACTTAATAATGTACAGTTTGTTTGTTTTCTTAGGAATGAGGTTTTTATACCATCAAACCTTATGTTTGATGGAAATTTTCCTCCAAAAAGATTTATTAGTTCAGATGTAAGAATTCAATAAAAGCTTCAGTACAGTTCAGTTTCAAAATGAGGCTACATAAATTTCTTTATGCTTTTAAAGGGGGGCAAAAATGTTGGCACATTTTGGCCATTTCATGGGACAGAGTTGAGAAGTATCATGAATCTAGAATTACAGCCTCCATGGAGCCATATTTCTAATGAACAGATAACATTATTGGAAACAACCCTGTAATAATCTAACAGGCAAACAATTGTAGTCTTCCAAGGATAAGGTAGAGATCATCAACCAAATATATGACGATGACGACAGAAAACAATGAAATAGGAACAACTAGAAGAATCAGTGTGGCAAACTAAACAGGAAAAATAAAGGCAAAAATGGCATTGCAGAACAAGAGGAGAATCAAGATGATAAAGATAGTGTTCTTTCAGCGGACAGTTGGCATCAACAAAAAGTTATAAAATCAATTGAGAGTGGGAGTGAGGTTAATCTTCCAGAGCCAAACAAATAGTAGCAAGGGCAATGTAATGATCAACAATGTTGCAGCAGCAACATCACCAGAATTAATTTCATATACACATGTAGATGTTGTCACTGCTGCAACAACAACAATAGAAGAGACCATGAAGGATTCGGTCCGATTAGCTCTGCAAAATCATCCTGAACGTGGAGTTACCGTTGAATTCCATGAATAATTTCTTGCTGGTTAGTAGGAGGAAGAAGAAGAGAGTGTTCTAGTTTGTGATTTGGGCAGAGAAAAATCTGATGTTGCTCAGTTAAATATTACAAAGGTTTATTGAATAACCATGCTTGCAGTAACGATGTTGATGGAATCAAGGACCATCTTCCTTATTAAAAAAATAATAAAATGCGGTAGCTAAGTAGAGATGTTTCTTGCAAAGCCAGAAGAACATTGCTCTACCAGGAGGTCCTGTAATACTGATTTTCGGCATTACCGTCTCAATCGTGGTTCATTCTTTGGTTCTTCGTCAGTTGCAGAAACGGAGAAATAGCAAAAGTGCTAGGGTTTTTCGATCTTTAACGGTTTCATTGGGAGAAAAATGCATAAGGATGCTACTGCCCAAGCCAAATTGGGTCAAGAGCCAATTCCAGAACCGACCAGAAACCCTTGAAACCCTTACCGAAGAACTCCTGTGCTGAAGATCATCCTATTGCCACTGTCGCTGCTGGAGTCGTTCTGGATGTTATTTTTGCTGTTTGCCTGTGCATCGATTTCAGCGCGGGCTAACGCGTCGAGAGCACCAATGCCAACGCCTGTGCCGATGCCAAAACCAGAGAAGGAGGACTGCGCACGAGTGGAGAACAGATGGCTATGGCAGAGAGGGCGGCAGCAGCACCAGCATGACACATAGGGATGGCAAACGCGGAAGATGCAGAGCAGCGGCAGTAGAGCAACGGCAATGGCACCGGCATGGCATTGTCCATGTACGCCAACTGGAACGCGCAGCTATGGTGATCATGAAAACAGACGGCCATGAGGATTCCTTGTGAAGTTTTGAAGCAAAGACTGCAGGCAGGAATTTCTGATAATGTTGGTGATGGTATTCTTGCTACCTGGGAGAAAGATGGTCTCAAAGGTTTCCTCCCTGGAACTGGGAAAACGCATCCATTCCCATGTGTGGAAACATGGATTTCAAAGCCATACTTTCGTTGCCAATTTGTTTATATCTACGTATGCAAGTTGCCAAGATCTTGAATCCGCATTATATGCATTCCGTAAAGTGCAGAGAAGATGAAGATGGAATCGGCCCTAATATAAAATTGGGATTACATTCGGGGTGCCACAAATTAAAATATGAGAGTACAACGCCACTTATGCATTCGGTTGTATACACATACATATATTTATATATCAACCCATGCATCAAATCCATGGTTATTATCTCTACTACTATGATATAAATAACAATAAAATATAATATTGACTTAAAAAGGGAATTTGTGCAACAATTGTTCAAAGTCCTATGTGAATTGAACACTTGTCAATTGAAATGGTGGTTATAACCACCACAAAGGCCACTTGTCAACTACAACCTCTTTATCTCCACAAAGGCCACTTGTCACTTGCATGGGACACTTGTCAACTACAACTTGTTTCTCTTCATGGTGACCACTTGGCAACTGAATGAACACATTTGGCAACTGAATGAAGACACTTGGAAACTGAGTGAAGACACTTGGCAATTGAATAGGACACTTGTCCATTGTAGCTTTTTTATCTCTATGGTGGTTAAACCACCCAAGATATTTTGTAACTTCCCTACCTACCTTTGAACCCTATAAAAAGGCTTCAGGGATCAAGGAGGAAGGATCATCACATTGGGACTTTTGGGAGGTCTCATACATCACACTTTTGAGAAGACATTGGGATCACACTTGGGCTCTCACTCGGAGACATACTTGAGGTCTTTAGAAGAGCTTTCTAAAGAAATCGTGAACGATTGCTTGCAAGATGGCTTGCTAGAATAAAGATTTCAGCCTCTTTGTCATGGTCCTGTGAGTTATGCATTTCATTTTTTGTTTTGTTTAAATTGTTTAGCTAGTGGTTTAGATAGTATCATCCTTGGCAAGTAATTTTGGGATTTTTAGATTGCTCTTACTGTTCTTGTTGCCCGATAGAAATTTCTATTAAAATTTTGCCATAGAAGCGCTTGTGTTTAAAAGCCTTAAGAGCATTTTAGTAGTAAATTTCATTATTGTGCAACGTGTGGGAACTGCTATTGGGATTGTTGTAAGAGAGCCTCTGTTTGTAGTCACGCCGTTGAACAATTCAGTAGTCGAGAGGGTTCAGAAAATCTTTGGTATTTTGATGGGACCAGAATAGCTTCTTTTTATCTTTAAAGTGAATTCTCGTGGTATTTCAATCAGAAATTGTCAAGTCTTTTAAAGGTTCTGTTTGAATGCAATCGTTGACATCTATTATCTAGTCAAAATGGAGTCTCGTACGTGGTAGTTTACGCAGCAATTTTTGGTAGCATAATAGGATTGTCTTGAAGATATTGCTTGTTTGAGCCTTGGAAGTTTGAACAATTTGTAGATATTGAATTTGGGATAGCTTTATTGCGAAGTGTTTACTCGTGTCATTTTACCTTGTTTAAATATTTGAGGTCTACACAAATCTGCTTTCTTTTCTTTTCTGCTTATTTCCATCGAATCTTGCTCTATTTCTAGTTTTCTTGTGGAACTATCTCTTTCTCTGGGGAAAAGTAGGAGTAGATTGCGGAGTTGTGCTCAAATGTTTTTGCAAAATTTTATTTGTTACAAGTAGGTATTATAAGGACCGCGTAGACTAGACAGTTGAACAAAATAGGAAATTTTCAACAACTCACAGTACTTGGCAAAGTTGGCTGAATCTCTTTAGAGTAAGCCATCTGTAGTTTACATACAACGCAATCGTTACATTTCACACAACCGCACATAGCAACAGCACACACACATACTCACATTAACTACTAAGTTTATTTGGAGGTATCTGGGCCTTGGTGTTACCAGAGACCAGCAGGCACCTAAATCCTGTTCGAGGACACTCGTTGGCGGTTGTGTCCCAAAAGGTCGCCAACAAAAACTAAATGCTGCATTACAATATTTTATTCTGATGGATGCATATAAAATGATAGAGTGACAAAAATACTAGATTGACATTGAAGATTACAAAATTTGCAGAGGTCTTCAAAAAATTCGTTGAAGATGATTCTTCTTGTTGTCGCTAGCAGTGGCAGACTTCCAACCTTGATTATTATGTTGATCCTTCTCTAGTTATATGTAACATTCTTGAAGGATGAACTGAAATTTCTTTTCATTATCCCATGGATCTAGAAAACATGCGATGCTTAAGCTACTATCTTGTATGTGCAATGATTTGTCCATGGGCATATCCTCTGTTGTCCTCCTCTTAACTTCATTTTTGTGCATGTCAAAAGACCTTCCTTAGGCCTTTCTTCTAGCATCACCTATAGTCACCAAAGAATCAACATTAGTTTCGGTAAATTTTCCTTAATAATTAACCCTTTTTAGATCCCTTAGTTTTCATTTAAGCACAAGGTAATGATAGCATACGATGTCCAAGGCTATGAGGTAACTCAAATCATCAAGCTATTCATATTATTTTGATCAATTAGTATTAGTTACCATGATGTTGGAAAATAGGATGTTAGAAAATTTTCAAAGTAGCCATCACTAGTCCCCATGACTAATAAGCGTAACTTCAAAACCACACAAGCTTTCAAAAAATTAAAACCAAAGGTATAATTTAGAAGATGACTAAGAAATATTGAACTTGAAGGATATTTTAACAGAAAAGTAGGAAAAAGTAAAAATGTAATTGAAAGTGATGAGACGTAGTCCCAAAATTATGCATAAATTCAAAGAAACTATCATTAATGTTCTAGAAGATATGAAGGTTAGTTCAAAGCCATGATCAACAAAAGTTATGC
Source organism: Gnetum montanum (assembly GCA_015680685.1). Lineage (NCBI taxonomy): Eukaryota > Viridiplantae > Streptophyta > Gnetopsida > Gnetales > Gnetaceae > Gnetum > Gnetum montanum. The sequence goes on from MNCI01015593.1 coordinate 194,868, forward strand.
AAGTAGATCCTTCCCAGAGTAGGCTCCTGTCATAATGCCCTTGCATAACCACTTCCATAAATGTTTGTGGGCACCCAAGAAGTTAAATGTAGACCATGCCTTTGTTCTAGAAAACACACAACTATCATGGTCAGGATGTTACACTATACTACACAAAACCAAAAGGCTCATAATTGCATGTAGCAATGAGGTGAATAATGGGATGAGAAGGGATTACGGAGATCAAGATGTAAGGTACTTGACCACGTCCACAATAGGTTCTTGTGAAAAATGTGATTAAAATGAGCAACATACCTGTTCATCTAAGTTCAGGCCAAGTCCATACCATGAACAATGACCCTGCATTAACATGTTCCATCTTGCCAACCACCATGGGTCCACAACCACTTCAAAGAACAATCATCACTCCAAAAAGAGAAGAAAATAGAAGAAGGAAGAAAGGGCCTTAGTTAGAAGATCACCTTCAAGCATGGGTAAGATGTCTTTCTAGCCCCATAACTAGTGCTTGTAGTCCATTATTGTATCTAAGGGGTGTACTTTAAATTCCCATTATTGGTTTTTTCTTCTTTCTCTCTCTTTTGTTTTGTTTTTTTTTTCTTGTTGTTATTTTTTTGGTTTTTCTATGGGAATCACACCATGTAAAGACTTTTAGCTTCCTATTCTTGCTTGACAGAGGAGTGATGATATGTTCCAAGAGGATTCATAAACCACATGAAGGAAGTCAAAAAGAGAACCCAACAAGTCCCCTTGAGGTCACACCCTTGCCATTCCCACTTGGTCATTCCCCATCCTTCAAGGTACAATGATCATTGATTAATTTTAGTTTCATGAAAGAACCAAATTGTTTTCATGAAAAAGACCTATTATGCAAGTACCTGGAGGGATGGATGAGGTGCTCTTACTACTTTACATAATTACTTGCCCAATCATCTTGATAGCATAGAACAAAAATCCAACACATAGCATTGACTTCTGCATCATGACTTGGCAATATTATTAACAAAAACATGAAATACATTCATTAAACATAAAAAGAATGACTCAAGAAAAGAGAAAAATATAACAAAAAGAAAAATATTTAAAAATGAAAAACATATGAAGAATCAAAAAATTTTGAAAGAAATAGGAAAATGATAAAAAAAATATAAAACAACAAAAAAATGAAAACCACTTATTAGTTATTAAACTAGGATGGAGCATCTCTCACACAACTAATCTTATGGTCACACATTCAGGAGATGGACTACACAATCCCCTAGTTATATACCAATGATTTTCCATCTATCATTGTTACTAATTTAATTAATTATGTGGTAGCACATCTAACATTGGTGATAGTGTTATTTGGATCATTTAGAGACATATCTTCATCTAAAATTGAAGGTATTTCCATTTTTGGGGCTCTAAATGTATTTGCTTCTTCTTCGTGATTTTCTATTTTAATTCTTGGGTCTCCATGTTTAACATCCTCTTTTACTGTATAATCAAAGTGTAAGATATCTATGTCTAAGTCCTCTATTTGGTTCATTTTCTCAAGGCCAGAACCAATAAGTGGATCAGTTGCTTCCATGCATCTTTGAAACAGTTTTATATTCTCATATTCAAGCCACGGGGTGCCTTTTGGTTTAATGGCTACTACATAGATTGGTTTTTGCTCACATACTTGCTCCTAAACTTTATGGTGGGTCAATATAGGGGTTGTGTTAATATTTCAAACTTCTGGTCCACAACTTCACCCTTTATCATGATTAGTTATGCATGGACTCTTCTGTCTCTCAACAGTGCTAGATGCATCACTTTTGTAAGGTGTTGGAGAAACAACAGATCTTGGCCTTTGTGTAGGATTGGAGGACATTGGTTGTGAGAGGAAGTGTGTTACACTTGATTGGCATTGTGTTGTTTTGGATGATTTAGTAGGTCCACAAGTGGTATGCTTACATGTGGAAACTATCCTAAAGAAAGTGTGTTTCCGAGATTGTGGTGGAGATCTACTGACGTTATCATTTTTATGTATGTTTGTAGCATAAGTGGCATTCTTTCATTGAGTTTGTGGTGTTGAACCTTCCTACATTGTTGGAGGGAACATATGATGGAGGTAAGTATGAGAATATTGAAAATATGATAAAGGGTGAGAAGTGTGAGGTGGTGATCTTATATAAGATGTTGCAAGTTGATGATATTTGGGAGAGTAGTAGTAATGATTTGAGTTAGAGGAAGTGGAACTAGTTGGTGAAACATGTTGTTGAACATAATATCTATACGAGTTTGGCTGGTAGTAAGGGTAGTATTGGTTTGATGAGGGCCTCCCTCATGACTATGAGTTTGGCCACTATGTTGAATGATAATTTTGAGGCTAGTAAGAAGTCCCACATGGATGTTATGGTTAGTTTTAGGACTATCTATGATACCCTTGTGAGAAAGGTAATTTCCTACGCATTTGCTTTTGTACAAACTTGGGATTCAATGTAAAGGCCCAATACTCATGTAGATGTAAGATGATTAGGTAATGGTCCTTTGGATGGTCATATAGGCAGATGTCACTTCCATCATCTTCTTCAGTGGTTGAGTTTATAGCCTCTTCTTCTACAACCATTTCCCTTTTTTGCCAATCAGTGTTCTCACTAGTCTCTTGGTTCCTTTTCCTTCTTTTGTTGTGATTACTTGATTTGTTTTGTGTTACTCTCTACTTTACAGTTTCTACACAAGTTGTAACTTTCTCATCTATCCATTTTGACATCTTATCTAACCTTGCTTCAAGCTCATTGATAGACTTTTGTATTAACAAAGTCTATTGTGAAATCACCTCATTGAGAGCTACCTCTTTTTCCTCATCATAGATATGGACCCTCTTCTTTTGAAGAGTTGGCTCCTAGTGATATTTCTCAACATTATCTTATTTACATAGCTCTTCTTCCTCTTTTGCCACACACTTGATTAGCCTTTGGATCTGTTGGGTTCCTAGTTCATATCATTAACCTTAAGCATACAACCTAAGTGTCTCTCTCATTGACTATGAAGCCCATCTATGATGTGGAAAAGTTACTCTTCTTGAGAGAAACCATGTCTTGAACATTTATTTAGTAGAGAATAGAATCTATCTAGGGCTATATCCAAGGGTTCATGTTATTCTCGTTTCTATCCTTGGATTTGTTTTCTTAGGTTGGACACCCTTGCAGAGGTTTGGTATGTCTCATTGAACAGTTCTAGCATTGTGGACCATTGATGTATTGAATTTGGTTTCAATGATCTATACCACACTTTGACTTTGTCTATTAGTATCTTAGAAAAGAGCTTGAGCTTTTTCCATCCACCTTCAATGTTTTGTAAGATGCAAGCATCATGGAAGGCTTCCAAATGATGTTATAGATCATAATCATAGCCTCCCACAAATTTATGGATGTTATTCACATCAATCCTTTTGATGTGACTTTTCTTTCGATGCCTATGGGGTATTTTAATTACCTCTATGATATGTGTCATGCTCTTAGTGGCCAACAATGGTTCACCATCATAAGACATGTCGTTGTGAAAATTGCTATTTCTATTTGTCTAATTGTGAAGTTTGTCTATGCTCATTTTGATGTCTTTGATTTTGCCTTTGGTTCCAATTTCTATTTTTAGTTTGACCCCATAGAGGATCTCTATCTCTATTCATACATTCATCTTCATCAAAACTAAACATTGAAGAAAAAGAGGAAGATGAGAAACTAGGAGAGTCACCATGGCTTCTATAGTGTTCCCCATGGTCCCTTAATTTATCTTTTCCAAGTTTTGAGGAGGTTCTAGGCCTTGAGGCCTTCTTTGGTCTAGGACTTCATCTTCTCTAGGATTGTTTGCCTTAGGTGAATGTAGTCCTTGAGTGTATTCAGGATGGTTATGAACATATGAAACCCCTACATGAGGTTGGTCACTCTAATTGTCTTCAGTAGATATCTCATTAGCTCTTCAATGAATGTTCTCTCCATACAATGCATTATCTCTTTCTTGTGAAAGAGACATATTTTTATTAGTTAATGATGTGTGTGACTTAATATTTTCTAAAAGATAAATCGTTAATGTGTTTATAACGATCATGTGTGATATAACTAATCTAGATAACTAGCACCATACCTAGCAATGGCACCAATGATGAGTGGCGAGGTACCCCTTATGCCTAACCATATGAATCACAAGCATTCATGCATAATCCAGTTAAATTCCATGGATGGTACTAGTTGTTCCATCTAGATCATTATGCCTTAATCATAGTTAGCTATCTTCCCACTTGGACTAGTGCTTGCTTTGTCACGTATGGTTTAGTCCAAAGTAAGGCATATGATTCTTGATGTTGTTTTAGCCTTAGGCTACTCCTAATGACAATAAAGAAATCAATTATTTAACTAATTAGCAATAGAATGTAAAGTTCAAACTAGCCTATGAGTGGATTGTTTGTTTCCAACTTGCCATGCATGTCCTAAACCTACATATCCACTACTGGGATTAACATGTGCTATGCTACTAGGCAAACCATGCAATAACGCTACTGGGATTACCAAGCGAATACATGTTTATGCTTGAAATTGATTGCACTCATTCCACCAATTCATTAACATGCATGGAAACATAAATATTGACTAAGTACATGGAGTATAAATTGCATTAAAAGTAAATTTAATCTAAGTCAAAGTGTTGCAATGAATAAGAATCAATCTCAATCTTATTATCATCCATGGAATGCATCTAGATACATTGCCACTTGAATAAGGCACTATACAACTAACCCAGATCCACACTACGGGCACTCACTAACTATTCTCTAAGACTACAAAATAAAACTACAAGAGTTCAGCTACTCTATTAACCAAATAATGATAATACATGGTGGGATCATGCATATTTATATACTTTATTATGGAGCTACATTGATAAGGACTCATAAATGCAACAAATGCTATGTTGACATGGCCTCGTCTATGGGGAACACCACGTTGGCAGGGCTGCATCAACAAGAACTCGTCAATGACGCCACGTCAATGGGAAACCATCAACACAACATTTTGAAGCTTCATCAACAATGGAGGCTATGAGCACAAGAGATACAAAAGTGCATGAGTACTTGGTGGATTGGAGTGATGAAGGGTCTAAAAATGCCATTTGGATTAATGAAAAAGATTTGGCTTTATGGGGCCTTAATGATATCCCTAGTATACAGCCAACTTAAGGGCAAGTTTAAATTCTTAAGGATGGAAAAATTAGGAGGACATCACCCAGCCCATGTCTAAACCTTAATATGTTTGTGCATAGATGTTTGTGTGTTATTGTGTCTATCTTTTAGCATTTTTCTTGATGATGATCTCAAGGTATTTGGACATGTTTGCAAGTATCTTGGGTCCATTTTGATGACTTTAGGGTGTTCCAAGGGCTATGGGGACTTACTTGAAGATGTTCGAAGGTTCTAAGCCTTGAAACAAGCATTTTTGTATTTTGGCCTTGTAGAAGAAATGTCTCATCTACAAAGGAGATGTTTCATCTGTAAGTGAGATGTCTCATCTACATTGTAGATGTCTCTGCTGAGATATCCCACATGATTTGAAGATGTCTACTCAGTAACCTTTGCACTTAAGAGAGACATTTCCTTGTTCTCAAAGACATCTTCCACTAATTTTAACAAACATTAAATTCGATGATAAATTGGAGGGAAGATGAAGTGATAGGGGTGAAAAGGTATAAATAGACCTCTTAGACCTTTAGTTTGATCAAAAGAGTCAAAATAGATTCTAGGGATAGAGAGGTGAGTGAGAGAGGACTAAAGAGAGATAGAGTCTTGGCAAAGTGCCTTAATCATCATCCATGTGAGTGTGTGTTTTCTTTAATTGAGTGTGTGAGAGTTGGATTGAATGTCTTATTTCTCCTTGGGAATTGTGTTTCCTTTCATATGTAAATTCTCCATTTGAGCAAGAACAAAGCTTCCATTTTTCTTTTCTTGGAAAAATTTTCTATTTTGTGACTTTGAGAGAGCTTGGATTATGGAATCCATGGGAGCTCCTCATTATACTTCAAGGAAGAAGAAAAATCAAGAACTTAGAAAAGAGATTCAAGAGTTTAAGGGCTTTTTTAAAGCTTTTGTGACTAAAATGAAAGAATTTCTTCCCAAAGTAAAGGTTCACAAGCACTAATATTTTTCTAAAACTTAAGAAAGGGATATGGAGAAATTCAAGACTAACATGGGAAATATTTTGAGAAGAATCAATAGAATATCTTCTAGTCATGAAGAAGAAAAGGAAGATGAAATGTCTGAAGTAGAGATCAATGAGAAAAAGAGTTCTCAAGTATCTCTTATTGAGTAAGAGAGTGCTCAATACTCAAGGGTTTCAAAGGAGAAAACCAAGAGCTTCATAAAAGGAATCAAGAGATCTTTGAAGTCCAAGATGGTGTATGTTGCTAATCAAGGAGACCTCCTACCTTATGACTCATGGGAGGTGAAGGATCTAAGCCAATAGATTGGCAAAGATCAATGTACTTCTTTAAGGAGGATCAAGGATAGCACTAGAAGGTATGATACTCATTTTTTTGCAATTTTTCTATACATTATAGCAAGGGAAAGGAGATTTTAAGTCAAGTTGAGGCTATCTCGTGGGAGAGAGGTATGTCTTCTAGGGAAGGTATGTGGAAGAATGATTACTTTAATGATGTTTTTAATTACTATGATGTTAACACTATGGAGGAGAGTTTACTTTTTGAGTTGGTACCTCCAAAGTGGGATGAAGATCTCGTTGATGATTCCTTTGAAGGGGAGAAGCCATTGGAATTAGGAACTCCTATTTTGAATCTTGAACCTTCAAGCTTTGATGAGATTGCACAAGGACATGCTGAAGATCAAGTTGAACCAAAGATGGATGGGAGAAGCCATGAAGATGATAAACAAGAGTGAGCTTGACCTTGTTCAAGATAGTAATGTCTCTCATGTTGAAGCTAGTGTGATGGATGCTAGTTTTACACTTTAGCTTGGTAGTGATTTTTTCAATGGTAATGATGAGCATCATGATCATTGTGGTGATTGTGATGGGATTAAGAGTCATGTTGTGACTTTTGATGAGTGAGAGGAAGACTAATAATGGTAATTTGTTTAATGATGATGGCTATTGGAATATTCATTGTGAGAAGGTCATTATTGATGTAAGTGAAGACATTGATAATGATACAATTTTCTAGAATTTGGAGATGCTTTCTATTGATTATAGCAATGATAAATTTATGAAGTGTGTTTATGGATTTGATTTTATTTGTTATAAAATGGAAGGGCAGCATGAAGGTAATCTACATGGTGGTGATGAAAGGAAGCTAAGTGGTAGTCTTCCAAATACCAAGAAGAAGAAGGTGAAGAAGAAGAAAAGATGTTGAATTAGGAAAGCCTAATCCTTTTTCTTTTTCTTATTCTTTATTTTTTGCAAGTTTGAGTCATCATGGGGATGCAAGGAAAGCATTTCAAGTAGATGATCAAATGAAGGAAGCATGGCCGGGCATGAGGACAAGCCCCTATGAGCAAGGGAAGCTTAAAACCAAAACCTCCACTGATATTTATTCTCATGTTTGTAATGCATTGAGTCATGATTACTGTAATGGCCTTGAGTCATGGGTGCATGGTGCCTTCCATCTTGTGAAGCATCATGAAGCATGACATTTTTAAGGGTGGGAGAGCTTGTGTAGGAACAACTCTTCATATCCCCTTATTCTACCCTACATACTATGTGTCTTTTTGTGTTGATTTTGTTGGGGATCATTTGTGGATGTTTTGGCATGTTTTGGGGGTGTTTTTGGCTCATTTTGATGATTTCAAGGTGTTCTAGGATCCTTAAGGACTTGTTGGGAGGCATTTAAGGGCTCCCAACATCAAAATGAACACTTTTATTTTTGGCACTTGCAGAAGAGATGTCTCTTTTGAGAGATAGAAATCTCCCTAGAGACATTTCCCCTAAAGTGTAACTATCCCAAGTCCAAAGGAGATGTTTACCAAAAATAGAAGACATCTCTCCTAAGAACAGGTGATGAGTTGTGTGTTGGTTGTGTTGAAGGGATCCCATCAATGTGACCCCATCAACGAGATCCCATTGACGTAGGATTTACAATGTCTACAGGTACCTATTGACATAGCACCATATCTTGCCTATAAATACATGCTTACCAGCCGCATTTATGGAATTTATTTATTAGTAGCATAGCAGACCTCTTGCAGTTTGTTCTTTCAAGTGTTAGAATATTTTCTAAGCATCCTCAATAGGAGTGAGAAGTATACAAATCTTTATTCAAGCATTGATGTACCTGAGCACCTCAGTTTGATCGACAATAAAGATGAGCTTTCTTCCTAAACCTTATAGCACTTAGTTTAATGTTTATTTAATGTATTTATTATTCATGAAACTTACTTTAATGGATTCAATTAATTAGTTAACTTTAGATAATTGATGCACATAAGTATGACCATCTCAAGCATATGATTAACACTTGGTAATCCTAGTAGCACTTAACGCTTGGTAAACTAGTAGTATTGTAACATATTTAGGGTATGTTCAGTAGATGGGAATAGATGCTTATGTTAGGATTATCCAAGCATTAGTTAGTCATTAGATTAATTAAACATTTAATTACTTAATTTTCAAAACTTAGGCGAATTACATGAAAAACATAAAATGATAAAAATCATATGCCTTTGTTACACTTAACCATACTTTTGAACTTCACAAGTGAAATTGAGAAGACAACAATCGTGTCTGTTAACTTCACTACCTAGAAAAAATGCACTTAGAGAGCTAAAGTCTATGGAATTTAACCAACTTTCTTAGTGAATGCTAGTGATTCATATGGTTGGGCATAGGGACTGCTTACTACTCATCATTGATGTCATTTCCGAGGACTTTAGTTAGCTATGTGTGCTATCTAGGACAATAGTGAAATCACTAAACAATCGTTGTCATGGTATTAAAGATTTATTTTTTTGAAAATGCTAGTATTTTAAGTCACACACATTATTAATTGAAAGCATGTCTCCTTCGTAGAGAACCAATAATGCACCATGTAATAAGAACACTCGTAGGAAAAATGGTAGGTTCTATACTAAAGAGAATTAGAGTGAACAACCTCAAGTAGGGGTTTTGTATGCCCATTTTGACTTGTACAACATGCAAGAACTACATTTAGGTAGTATAGACAACTTTAGAGGAGATGGAGTAAATCCTAAATCAAGGAGAGCCATAAGGCCTAAGACCTTCTCTAAATTTAGAAAGGATACATCAAGGGACAATAGGGAAAACTATAGAAGCCATGGTAATTCTCCTAGTTCACCATCTTCCTCTTCCTCTTCCTCTTCCTCTTCAACGTCTAGTTCTGACAAAGATAAATGTAGGTATAGAGATAAAGCTCCACTATGGGATCAAAATAAAGATATAAATCAAACTTAATAATAAAATCAAAGACATCAAAATGAGCATAGACAAGATCATCACAATCAATCAAATAGAAATGATGATTATCACGATGACATGTCTGATGAAAATGAACCCTTGCTAGTAACTAGGTGCATGAAACAAATCTAGGAGGTAATTAAAATATCTCATAGACATTAAAGAGAAATTTGCATCAAATGATTATATATTGATAACATTCCTAGATTTGAGAGCTACTATAATTATGATCCACAACATCATCTACAAGCCTTCTATGATTCTTGCACCTTGTAGAACATCAAAACTAAGTGGTAAAAGCTTAAGCTTTTTCCTAGGATACTCATAGAAGAAGCTGAGAGTTGGTATAGATCATTGAAGCCAAATTCAATACATTGGTGGTATATAATGCTTAAGCTTTTCAAAAAAAATATCAAACCTATGAGAGAGTGTCCAATCTAAGAAAACAAATCCAAGGATGAAAGTCAGGAAATCATGAATCCTTGGATGTGGCCTTGGATAGATACTATTCGCTACTACATAGATGTCCAAGTCATGGGTTTTCTCAAAAGGAGAAACTTCTTGACATCATAGATGGGCTTCATAACCAAATGAGGAAGACCCCTGGGATCTATGCCCAAGGATGACTATCTAAATTAAGAGCCCATCAAATAAAAAGGCTAGTGGAATAGGTGGTGAAAGAAGAAGGAGAGCTATGTAAAAGGGAGACTATTGAGGAATATAACCGGGACACAACTCTTCAAACAAGAGAGGTCCATATGTATGATAAGGAAAAAGAGAAGGCTCAATACAAAAGGCTATTACTAAGATTGAAGCAAGGCTAGATAAGATGTGGGAGTTGATGAATGAGAAAGTTACAACCCACTTAGAAATCATAGGGGAGAAGGTAGTGCAACAGGAATCAAATGATCAAAACAAAAAGAGGGTAAAAAATGGAATAGGTATGAACACTTATTAGCAAAATGGGAAAATGACTATAGTAGAAAAGGTTACAAAATCAAGTATAGAAGAGGATGATGGATGTAACATATGCCAATATGACCATCCAAAGGGCTATTACCCAGTTATGTTACATCTACATGAGTATAGGGCTTTTTCTTTGAATCCCAAGTTTGTCCAAAAGTAAATGAATAGGAAATTATCTTACTCCAAAGGTAATTATAGATAGTTCTACAACCAATCATACTATTTCAATAGAACTCATTATTAGCCTCAAAACTACTATCAACTACAGTGGCAAAACCCCTAGTTGTGGAGGAAGTCATCATCAAACTAGTACTACTATTATCGCCAACTAGACCCATACGGATATTATGTTTAGCAACCTATTTTCCCAACTAGTTCTACTTCCTCTACATCAAATCACTTCTACCATCCTGCTGAATATCATCAACCCACTACATCTCTTGTGGGATCACCATCTCTCATCTCTTATCCTTCGGCACATCCTCACTACTCTTATCCTTCCTTCCATCATATGCCACCAACAACAATGCAAGAAGAATTAGCACTACAACCTCAATATAAGAATGCCACTTATGCTATAAACATAAACATAAATGATCATGTTAGTAGATCTCTATAGAAAACTAGGAAACATCCCTTCTTTAGGATGGTTCCCACTCATGCAAATAAGATGCATAGATCTACTAGCTATCAAAACCAACACAAGGACAATCTAGTGCAACACCCTTCCTTATCGAAACAATGTCTTCCAATCCTATGCAAGAGCCAACAATTGCCACCACCCCAACACAAAACATAAAAGATAAACCTATCATTGAGAAGAGATAGAACATTCCATGCATTATTAGTAATAACAAAAAATGCAACTGTGGGCTAAAGGTTCAAAGTGTTCACTCGATTCCTACACCAGCCTATAGTGAACATAAGGAACAAGAGTGTATGTAAAACCAAGTCCACAAAATAGCCACTAAACCAAATGAGACCTAGTGGCTTGCAAATTAGAATGCTAAACTATTCAAATAATGCATTGAAACATATAACTCAATTAGTAGTTCTTATTTTGACCATGAACTTAGTCATGGGGGAGATGCCCCATTTTGAACCAAGAACTAATAAGTGCTTTCTCTCTTTTGTTTTTTATTTTACACTAGTTTTAGGACATTTTTCTCTTTCTTAAATATTTTATACTTTCTTCTATATTTTACTTTATTTGGGGTTGGATTTCTTTTATGCTTTTCTTATGTTTTTTTTTTCTTTCTTTATTGATACCAGGAATAAAGTGCAACTGTAGCTATTGATTAATGGTGGATTGTGCTATAATGATTTTTTTATTACTAATGTCTGGGTTCTATCTTTGAATTTTGGTGTTGATACCTAAGACATGGTTTCGTTTTCATGATAACAGGTAGTGAGTCCACATCATCCACCCATCCATGAACCTCTATGGTGTTCCCTTGTTGTGGAAATATGTGGTCCCTTCTTAAATGAAACTTGTAATGCATTTGTTACCTTGGTAGTTTTCAAACTTGGGATGGGTCAAATGGATAGACACATGTGTGACTTAAAGGGGATTTGACACTCTTTGTACTTGCCTACCCTCTTGGGTGCATGACTGTTCTCATGGATTTCTCACCATTTCGCTATCGACTAATAACAAGAACCTAAAGTATTTTCATGGTGTGGTTCCCATGAAAAAAAACATAATAATGAGAATTCAAAGCACATCCCTTAGATAAAATAATAGGCTGCAAGCACTAGTTATGGGACTAGACAAACATGTTACCCATGCCTAAAGGTTCCTTTTAACTAAGCCCCATCTCACTTCCTACTTCTCTTTTCTTCTCTTTTAGGAATGGTGATTGGTCTTTGGTGATATTCATGTGCCTTAAGAAGATGCACTAGTCTTAGAGTGTTGATGCAAGGTCACTAAAAGTGGTTGGTTTTAATTTAGACTAAGGATGAACATTATTAGCTCATATTAACCACAAAAATCCACAAGGAACTTCATGTAACCATGATATGAGACTCCATTCCAATCTCCACCTCATCCATCTATGTGTTCCATATCTTACCTCACTGCCTCTTTTCATGTTTTATTTAATGTCTTAGTTTGATGTGTCAAAGTTCTTAGATAGTTTCTTTGATGATTTGGTCCTTAACTAACCATAACCATTAGTCACCCATGGGGCCCATGGACTCCTTTGTTTGAGAGTATGCAAGGGCATTAAGGGCATGAGCCTATTATGGGGAAGACCCACTTACATAGTGCTTAGCTTGGCTAGTTAAGTTTCTTATCCCTTAGGCATTTCCACATTCAAATATTTTGTACTCCATGTCAGTTATGTCCAATTGTGCACTCCTTCATGGCATTTCTCCATCATTCTCCAAATAAATCCTCCTTTCTTGCGCATTATCTAGCCCTCTTCATGCATCTCATTGTGTTCTTGGCTTCTTGGACTTCCTTGTGACTCTAATTTCATGTAGAAACTCTTTATTTTTCAAGTTCCAAAATCCTATCAAACAATGCATTAATGAGATCCCATCGATGCAATTTACCACGTTGATGTGATCTTGTCAACAAAAAAAGAAATTCTATATATGCTACCTAAAACTTAGTGAATTTTTCCATTTAACAAAAATGCAAGAGGAGTTTTTGTAATTTTCAGAGTCAAAAACCTTCTAGAGCCCATAAAATTCACAACGTTTGTCCAGTTACACTCATTATTTAGTCCTATAGCTACTGAAGGTGAGCTCTACATTGTAGGAGCGACAAACCTTAGGTTTTTGATGAAAATTTTTTTGAATTCTAACTTCCAAAAGGTTTAATTAATAAAATAATATTAAAATTACTAATTTATGAGAGTTAAACCTTTCCAAAAAACTTTGGTAGATATTAAAATAAAATAATAATAAAATAATATTAAAATAATCAATTTTCCATGATCACAACTTAGCCAAGTGTAATTGCCCAAAGAGACAAGGTACCTAAATGTTATAAGTTACACATCACACACTAATCCTTGATTATGTTGTGATCACAAATGGCACCTAAAAGAATTCATGGACTGGAGGCAAGACTATCTCAACCAAAGGATAAGACGCCTAGAACCAGAAGGGGCCAATAGCCAAAATAATCCTAGGAGTAGGTGGCTGAGACCCATGCAACGAGACCTCTTTGGAAGGAGCCTAAAGTGGAATCTATTTTATAGATTTCCAAAGCTACAACAGAGCAATCCCATTGGGATGAGGCACCAGGATCAAGGCCAAACCTTGAGGTCACTTTGATGGAGGCCTACCTAAGGTAAATTGCATGCCATGAGGTTCAAAAATCTTTCCTTCAAGAGCTAAACTTTGGAACCTTCTTGGAGTTTTCTCCAATAAATGTCAAAACTCAACTTTAGAACTCTCCCATGTAGCCCATCATCACTTTTAGCAAAGAGTGGTACATGGAAGAGACATATCTCTTCTGGAGAAATAGGAAGTCCAATGCCATAGTGAAGATCAATGATATTATTGTATCCTACTCGATGGAGGCCACCTCTTAGGCCCTTGGGGTGCCTAAAACTAGGGCAACCTTGGTGGAAATTCCAATGTAGATGGATCTTGATGTGAAAAAAGAATGGATCCACTGATGCTATTGAGTTGACAACAAGGAGTATGATGCGCTCACAATGTTAGAACAAACATACTTCAAGATTGTGGCCTTTCACCTTAATCCAATTGGAAGGCTAAGCAAGGTGATAGCCTTTCCTACTTGTGCATGCATTTCTTTAAGCAGGAAATTCTTGATAAACCTTCTACAACTAATCTATCTCAAGATAGAGGAGCACTTCAAGGAGAATGAACATGGGAGGAAGGTACTTCCCTTTCCATGCTTAATCAAAAAAATACAAAAGGGGAGGAATAGCTTACTATTCAAAAGATACCCTTCATCATGCTCCTATGTTTTTCAAGACATAATAGAACCCTCCTAAAATTAAATTTAAGTTTTCAATATTTCATTTAAGAAAATTATTATTATTGTTTTTTTCACATAGCCCTTTCCAGCTAAGACTATTCTCGAGTTTCTGTACCCATACGAGAGGTGCCCTGGGCGATAGTCTCCTAAAATAAGTTTTCATAGGTGTTGGTGTGTCCAAAATTTATGCATCAACACAAACCATTTGACATGCCATTCCTATAGCTTATTTGAAATAAAAAACATCTATAAAAAACATCATGATAGTTTTCTTTCCACCTCAATATAAATATGAATGATGGTTAAGTGAATTCATTAGTCTATTACCAATACATCTATTCTTTGTCAAATACTATCATTTTATTATAGCATGACCAAAGTATTTATTTAAAATGATAATATTGTTTTAATGTAATTAAATCTTAAATGTTTTTACTTAGTTGGAGCTTTAAACATTTTTCGGAATTTCTTCTTTAAGTTTGCCACAGTGGTTCTCCATTTCATTCAAAGGAATATTAGGTGAACATAGATTAATGCTTTATTTTTCAACTCAAAAAAATATATGCTAAAGCCTTCTAATGCATTGGTGATAAAGAAGGTTAAAATTTGCTACATGTAGTTTATTAAAGTTGTATTTCATTTTATGTTAATTGAAAAAAAGTTTTTATGGTTTATTACTTGTGAAAACAGTACTGAAGCCAAAGAAGGTAAGAGACTATAAGGCCAATGAGGAGTCAAAACATCTTGTTATTCATCCTAAAAATATTAATTTTGCTTGTTTTACTACTAAACATAAGTTTTAAAAAACTGTATCAACAATAGAATTTCAAGCTAAAAAGGCTAAACCAAAATAAAAATAAAAATTGAATTAGAAATATGTATATATGTATATGATGAGTAATAAAATTTTATATTATTCTAAAGATGATTTATATTATGTTTTGACTAAATGTACACTATGATACATTAGAAGAATTATAAAGGGATATACAATTTCCTTAAGTAAGACAAGAGCCTTTATTAATTAGAGAATAAAGTAAACCTAATTTTTTACACTAACAATTATAAAGTTACATAAAATGTTAATAAATAAACTTTTCTTTGCTTTCTTACATAAAATTCAAATATCTAATAATATTTTTTAAAATGTATAACTTATTCCAATAGACAAACAAAGGAACTTTCTATTCAAAGTACAAAATTGATGAAGTATCATCAGCTGGCTATGTCAACCTAACCCTATCAATGGATGCATTGACGTAGTGGTCAGTCAAGCCTATATAAATGTGCGTACCCGCTACATTTATGACACGTTAAGTCACTAGTGTAGTTAAACCCTTGTAGTTTTATTTCCCTAGAGTTAGAATATTTTCTAAGTGCCCATAGTATAAACTAAAGCAATTGTGCAAATCCTTATTTGAGCATCATGTACCTAAATAAATTGATGTGACCAATAATAAATATGAGATTCTTGACATTCATTGCAACACTTGGAACAGATTAATATTTCTTACTTGTACTTTAATCTTTATGCATTTCATATTCTTGTCGTAAGTAATTAATGCATTTAATAATGAACACATAAGTACAACCACTTCAAGCATACCATTTAACACTTGCTAATCCCTGCAGTGGCCATTTGGTATGCCCAGTAATTGCCACTTGGTAATTCAGTAGTGTTAATTTGAGTTTAGGATGTGTATGACAAGTGGGCTCGAATACTTATGTTAGGATAGTTAGCCTTCGAATTGTTAGAAAATTAGGATAGTTAATTATCAATGATTTATCTTTTCACCAACACATAGGCTAGAAAATATATAAATATATAAATATAAATAAATATCATATTCCTTAACTCACACTTAACCATACGTAAGAACCTACACAAGTAAGAGTTAAGAAGACAATGATCATACCCTTCCTAGGTCACCATCTTTATCTATAGGCACACTTAGGAGCTAAGTCCATGAAATTCAACTAGATTGCTAGTGCACACTTGTGATTCATATGGTTGGGTAGAGAGACTGCTTGCTAGTCATCATTGGCATCATTTCCAAGGATTTAGTTTAGTTAGGTGCATTAGGTAGAAAGAGATAGTGACATCATATAAAGATGTAAGGATCATTCAATGATAAAACATTAAGGACATAAGAGTAAAGCACACTATTTTTAACAAGAACTAACATGGCTTCTTCTCGTAGGAATTAATCTCCATCCTTTACAAGTAGATTCAATAAAATACATGAGGTCTAAAAAACACAGGAGGTTTAGAAGACATCCCAACAACTTTGAGTTGTTCACATCCATCTGGATCCTAATACCCCAGATTTCACCTTCATCCTACATCATGATGAGCAGCTACGATAAAGAGATATGGAAGATAACATCATGTTTCCATTCTATAGATCTATTCTTGCCATGCTAATGAGCAATCTTATTAGATTGGGCATAATCACACTGAACGTTGAGTACAAGGTCCAAAACCACATCTATTGGAATTATCATCCCACCAATGCCTAGCAAAAAAAGAATCAATAGATGGAAGTAGGATATGAGGCTTCTAAAGGTAAGAGGGTCCCAACAGTTATTCTTGCAACAACATAAAGAAGGTGAGAACTTCTTTTTAGGCTAGTTCCAATACATAGACTCTCCTCTTTTTATGATGGGAAGACCCTTAACTAATGATTGTAATTAATTCTGGACAACTCGGGTGGGGAAAAGAATGGTTTTGAAGATCAAGGTGCCTCAAAAGATAACAACCAAAGCCACTCATTCAAAGACAAGTATTATGATAAGCACAAAGATAAAGATAAATAAAATGATTCGGGTAGGGATCGAAGAAGAGGAACAAGCAAGCCTCGTTCTAATTTTATTCTCCTTCTTCCTCACCCTCATCATCATCCTCATCATTTTCCTTCTCCAACTCTAGCAAGAGGAGTAGAGGCCGAGATAAAAGAAAGAATAGTTGTGATCAAGATGGAGATGAATGACATGATAGGATAACCATAGATCCTATTGGGATGATTGTGAATAGGGGCAAGAACAACAATAAAGGAAGGAGCATCATTGAGAAAGAAGGCATAGTAGGACTCATCGTAGGGATCATGGCCATGATAGGGGCCACCAAGATCATTATGACTATAATGAGCCTCTACTAGCTACTATGATATGTTAAATATTTCAAAGGCAGCTATAATGCTAACAAGGCACCTTAAAGATAGTCAAATTAAGAGGTTGGATATGAACAATATCCCCAAGTTTGAAGGGGGATATAACTCAAATCCAGAAAATCATTTGCAAATCTTTCATGATGCCTGTGCCATGCAGAACATTGAAAATGATTGAAAAAAGCTGAAATTACCCTTGAAGACACTCATTAAAGAAGCTAAAAGCTAGTACTATTCTTTAGAAGCAGAATCTATCTGCTAATGAAGTACAATGCTGGAGCTTTTTAACAACAAGTATCAAACATACTCCATAGTGTTCAACTTTTGGAGATAGATCCAAGGATGGAAACAAGGCAATCATGAGTCCTTGGATGTAGCCTTGGGTAGGTAGTATTCTCTTTCGCACTGATGCCTAGGCCATGGATACTCCCAACAAGATCAACTGCACCATATCATAAATGGGCTCATGAATGAAATAATAAAAAATAAATTGCAATTTATGCCCAAGGGAGATTTTCTAAGCTAAGCTTCCATTAGATCCAAAGGCTAATTAATCAAGTGGCCAAAGAAGAAGGTGAGATTAAAAAGTGTGAGAGTGTAGAAGAGTACAATAGGGATCCCTCCATTCACAAAAGGGAGGTGTGTTTCTATGATATTGATGAGGATGCATTGCTTGATGTAGTGGTACAAAGGAAAACCTTATCAATATAGAAATCTATCATCAAAATATCAACTAAGATATACAAGATGTGGGACTCCTTCAATGAGAAGTTCCAAATAGCTCTAAAGATTGCAGAGGAATGAAGAGACTAAGGGGGTAGCAGTTAAAGAAGAAGAAAGAAAAAGAATGCAAAACAAGAATATTATAAAAAAAAGGGTAAATTTGTAGTAGTAGAGGAAGTTGTGGATTCTAAAACCTATGATGATGGTTATGACATTTGTCAATACAAAAATTCTAAGAGATGTTATCTAGTGGTATCACATTTGCAAGAATCTAGGATGAACATTTTAAATACTAGATTAACAAAATGTTAAGCACCTAGGCAGTTGCCTTATCCTCAAGGTAACTACTAGTGATAGTTCCACCAAAAAGCATACTATTTAATTGGAGTGACTTCTCAACCTCAAGAGTAGTATCAGTAGTGGCAACACCCATAATCGTGGGGGATGCCACTGCCATGGTAGCAATATCTTTATTAGTAACTTGATCCCTATGGTTACTATGTCTAGTAGCCTATATCCCCACATGACCTCTTTAGTTATGCTTCCTTCCCATATTACTACTACCCTCGAGAATACTATAGAGCACCTTCTTCAATGGGAGAGTCTCATTTTCCCTTCTATCCTCCTTCACACTCATCCACTTCTGCACCACAACCAACAACATCTTTGCCACTTGCTCCATCTATGCAGGACGAAATTCCTATGTAGCCACAACAAGGCAATGCCATAAGGGCCATGAACCTATAGCTAGATACACATTCAAGTGGTCCTAAACCCAAGCCTCATAAAAGGTCATTCTTTAGAACCAACAATGCCACAAAACCCTTACAAACACCTGTAGCTACTAACCCTACCACTTCTACCTCTGAAAGTCCTATCATGCCTTCAAACTAAAAATCTTCCTAAATCCATACTTTCATGCTAATCTATGTGGTCACAAATTAGTGTAAGGTTGGCCACCTTCCTAGGAAGAGATCTAATCCTGGAAGTCCCCTTGTTTACTTATAGATCGTCGGAAACAAACCATGCAAGGCTCTTTTGAATTCAAGTTTCAAAGTCAAATTGATTTCCCAGGAAATGTACAAGGCTTAGAATCTACTGCCTTTAAAAAAGAGTAACATTAGATTAGAGATGGGTGATCAATCCATCATTATCCCTCTAGAGCTAGTGGAGGACATTTTGGCTACCATCTATGGGTGGTCCTATTTAGCTGATTTCTTGGTGATCTATGTGAAAAATTGCAAGGGAGACTTCCCTATCATTATGGGAAGGGCATGGTTAAGTATAATAGATGCTAGAATGGGAATTTAAAACCTTTTCTTGGAAATTTTCAAAGAAAATGAATTTGGTAAAGTGGAGAAGAAGAGAGTTTCATGCATTGCACATAGTGACACACTATGCCATTGCATGTACAAACTATGGATAATCAAAGACACATCACTTAAAGCATGTAATCAATGTGTTGAAACAATAGTGATCCAAAGGTGCCTATATGTAGCATCCACAAGATAAGAAGGTGCCTAGTGGCTAATAAATGATGATCCAATTGAATCAACCATGTGCATGAAACTAGCTAAGAGCCTTACTAGTACCTATGTGGAAAGCATGGATAAATTGGAGGAACTTCATTATCAACTCTCTAATGTGTAAAATGAAATAGATTTGGGAGAGTTGGAGATCTTAGATAACTTTAAGAAGATCCCCTTGCATTAAAAGGCTCTACTAGTAGGCATGGAATATGCTTATATTAATAATGGCAAGTTGACAATCATCAATGCCATACTTGCTCATGAATAAAAACAAAAATTGATAAAATGGATGAACAAATGGTCAACAATCTTTGCTTGGTCATATCATGAGCTCATAGGAATGGATCCTTAGATATGCCAATACTAGATCTACACAGACTCCTCCATCAAGCCAAAAAGGCAACCATAACAATGATTGACTTCTAGACTTAAGCAAATTGTTAAGGCAAAGATTGAGAAACTCCTCAAAGCTAGGTTCATCTTCCTAATTGCAAATAGTGAGTATGTTATTCCACTCATTATTATTCCAAATGATAAATCAAGTTTTTTTCATTGACCATGATATTGGGTATCCAATATCGAAGTTGTGATATCGAATCCATAATATTGGGGCACAAGCTATGATGTCATGTATCCAATATCGTGAGTGTGTGTGGGCCTATAAATACAACACTTAGCTACACCATCCACACATAGTTTCATTAAGCACTTAGCGAAATTATGTTAGTTTGTTTTCTCAATTTTAGCACTTAGCACTTAGGAGTGTATGCTAGAAATGTGATGTTTTATAATTGAACAGAGTCTTTATTCGAGTGAGATGTACTTGGACATGTTTCATGCATGAAAATAAACATCAAGATTACTCTACATCATTGCAACATCATTTATTCTTTATTATTTACACTTAGAATAATTTTCTTATTTTCACTTAGCTTAATGATTACTATTTTCATTAGTTATTTATTTACTTTTCATGCATTTTACTGTTTCTATTATTAAGCGAAATGTGTACAACTAATCTCAGGCACTTAAGTGTAGCTACTGGGTAACCTAGTAGTACTATCACTTGGTACACCCATTAGTATGGTACTTGGTAATCCTAGTAGTAGTTACATGATGTCCAAGGTGTGAATGGAAGGTTAGGACCAGCTGCTCATCACATAGGCTAGATTTGATTTGCTTACTGTCACTTAGATTTAGAAATTACTACATTTACTTCATGTTAGCCAAGAGCACTATCGCCAA
Source organism: Gnetum montanum (assembly GCA_015680685.1). Lineage (NCBI taxonomy): Eukaryota > Viridiplantae > Streptophyta > Gnetopsida > Gnetales > Gnetaceae > Gnetum > Gnetum montanum. The sequence goes on from MNCI01015593.1 coordinate 215,893, forward strand.
TACAACATCATCTATCATATACCTCATCGTGAGTTAAACCATATGCATCAAATTTACTACCTCACATGGGAAGACAATGACCACAAACTCTAATCAATTACTTGCATAATCACATTGCCTTGTCTACGGAATTTGACCAGGATTGTGCATGAACACTCATATATTGTATGGTTGGGTGTTGGATACTTCACCACTCATCATTGGCTCTGTTGCCAAGGACAAGTTAATGTTATGCTAAGTAATTAATTTTTCAAAGTTCATTATGTTCAAAATAGAAAGTCCAAAATAGAAAGTCAAACCTTATAACTATAAGCAAAGAATACTTAACACATAACATCTAAAAACTATAATATGACTTCATACAAAGATCAACCATCACTAATTGAGGAGACAATAAAGAGTAGTGATAGAATTATTGATGAAGAAAAATGGGAAATGTCAATGCAGATGAGAATCACTTATGCTCATATTGATCCTTACCATCCTGACTTCAATTTCATCTTCCATCAATATAATCAAATGAGGTGGAGAGACATGCAAGGCAACATAGTCCTACCTCTAGAATGTGTAGCACTAAACATGCTACAAACTACCCTAAAGGAAATGCATTNTCTTGGTTGGTATGTAGATAGCTTCCATGCTTTCGGTTGTCATGAGNAACCCACAAAGGAGCATATGAGAAGAGATGCTACCATGGAGATCAAACATATACATAGCAAAGGGAAGTAGGCCAATACTTCTATTATCATAGAAGAACTTGATGCTGATCAACTCATTTTAGAACAACTCCACCAACACTATGAGGAGCTGTTAAAAACACCTATCATCATACTAGAGGAACCTGTCAAAGTCCAACTTCATTCTAAACTAGTAGAGACACATATGGGGGAGGCTACTGACTCAAGATATAGGTGGGACTCTAGGCCAAGGGATCCTGCTAAATATTACAAAGAAACTCATAAGAGTCATAAAAGGAGAACCAGCCAGCACTATCTTGCCATCTCAATTGCTTCATCATGATCATCGAAGGACTCTGATAGGCAAAGACAAAAGTACTAGGATTATGATAGGAAAGGAATGAGGACTCATGGTCATCATGACAGATATTCAAGGTACTTTGCTACTGAAGATGAAGAGCATGAAAGAAGGAGAAGAAGAGATAGAAGAGAGGATCAAGAGAGGCATGAGCATAGAAGGGACCACAGCTACAATAGAGCATATGAATCTGATCACAATGATGAACCCCTCATGACAACCGAAAGCATGGAAGCTATCTACATACCAACCAAGCACATGAGAGATAGCTAAATCAAATGGCTAGATATGAACAATATGCCAGGATTTAAAGTTAGTATCAACATTAATCCCTAGCATCATCTTCAAGCATACCACAATGCTTGTGCCCTTCAAAATATAGAGAGTGATTGGTAGAAATTAAAGAATTTTCCTAGAACACTTGTAAAGGAAGAAAAAAGCTAGTACAGGTCACTAGAACATGAATCCAATAGAAGCTAGAGTAAATCTTTAATGGTAAATATTAGACCTATTCACGAGTATCAAATCCATGAAAACAAATCTAGGGCTAGAAACAAGGGACTCTCAAAACCCTTAATGTAGCAACGGATAGATATTATTCATTATTACATAGATGCCTAGGCCATGGATTTTCATCAAAGAAATAGCTTAGGCACATCATAGATGGGTTAATAAGTAAAACCAAAGAGACTCTTGGGATTTACACCCAGGGAAGATTATCAAAACTAATTGTCCATTGTATTCAAGGACTAATCGATCAAGTGGAGAAAGAAGAAGGTGAACTCAAAAAAAGGGAATTAGCTAAAGAGTATAATAGAGATTTATCAATAAGAAAGAGAGATACATGGGTGTGTGATACCCAAGAGAAAGAAACCTTGGACCAGGAAATTTAGAAAGTGATGCTACCAATCCAAAAATTTGTTACCCATGTAGCAACATAGGTAGCAAAAATGTGGGACTCAATCAATGAAAGGTGTACCACATCATTAGAGATTATGAAGGAAAGAGTAGAGAAAGCCTTTGCAAAAGGTAAAAATAAAAGAAAGAAGAGAGAACTTGGATGCAAAAGCAAAGTTGCTTCAATAGCTGAGGTCTTAGATACCAGCTCTACAAATGAAGAAGGTTGTACCATGTGTTAGTATGAACATCCTAAGGGATGTTGTTCGATTATGATACATTTGCAAGAAAAAGGGGCATATGCACTTAACCCCAGATTTGTTCAAAAATAGATGCCCAAATGGTTACTTTATCTTGAAGGTAACTACTGACAGAACCTTCAACCAACATACTATCATAGTGGACCTTTGCCACAACTACAAGAGCACTATTATCAATAATAGTAATAGCCCCAATCATGGGCTATGCCACCACCTCACCAACAATATCCATACCGATAGCCAGATTCATATGGAGATTCTGTCCAACATCTAGTATCATTTAATCATGCTATTGCTTAGGCCCCATAGTATTATTTAGCAAAATACCATAGATTGATGCTACCAAGGACTGATTCCAACTCATATGTGCATCCACCAATAGCTAGACCTTCTACTCAACACTTAAATCCTAGTGCCACCTCCTATCATGCAAGGGGACTTGCCATCACAACCCCAATCGAAGAATGCTACAAGGGCAATTAATATGTATGAGGGGAAGGTTACTTATGAGTCTCAACCCAGGAAATGATCTTTTCTCAGAATGACTCTAGAAAAGACTTAGCGGATTGGGAACAAGTCTAATTCCACTCCAACCACATCAATTCCTTCTCAACGTAGTAATCTTTTGACTTCATTAGGTTCAAACATCATAAATATCATGCTCACAGAAATAATAACTCATTAGATCAAGGTAGGGGCTCTTTCATTGAAAAGAACTAATCTAGGAAGTCCCTTAATTTATCTCCAAATAGTAGGAAAAAAATTATGCAAAGCTCTATTAGATTTTGAATTTGGAGTAAATATGATATCTCAAGACATGTACCAAGCCTGGAACCTCCCACCACTAAAGAAAAGTAACATCTATTTAGAGCTTACAAACCAATTAATCATAATTCCACTAGGATAGGTGGATGGTGTGATTACCACCATCAGTGGCTGGTCTTAACCTACCAATTTTCTAGTCATTCACATGGGAAAAAATTCCCAATTATTATGAGAAGAGCTTGGCTTAGCACTATGGATGTTAAACTTGGAATTCATGATTTGTCCTTGGAAATTTACAAGGAAGATGAAGCTGGAATAATACACAGATGAAGGGTTCCATATATTGCATATAGTGATCAAGGATGCAAGTGCATGCGAAGAATTTGGGCTATTAAAGGAAAAGAAACTAAGGCATGCAATCAATGTGTAGAAACAAGATGTGTGCAAAATTGCCTATATGCAGCAGCCACCCAACAAGAGGGCATCCAATGGCTAATTACCAGTGAAGAAACCTAATTCTACAAGTACATGGAACTAGAAGAACAGATCACCAGTACTTGCATTGCAGAAATAGATAAGCTTGAACAACTAAGGAAAAGACACTCTTACCCTTAGAACAATTAGGAGAAAGAAATGGACTAAGGACACTTGGAGATCCTAGACATAATGGAATTGGAACCATTAGAATTAAAATCCCTACCAGTAATGTGAAAATATTCATTTTTGAACAACAAGAAGTTGGTAATTATCGATGCCAACCTAGATAAAGAGCAAAAAGGGAAACTACTAGAAGTCTCAATAGATGGTCTACCGCATTCTCATGGTCTTATGATGAGATCATAGGAATTGATCCACGGATTTGTCAACACTGGATCTACACCAATCCTGCAGTTAAACCAAAATGGCAACCTTAACAAACGATTAATCCTAAACTCAAGAAAGTATTCAAGTAAGAATTGGAAAAGTTGTTGCAGGCAGAATTCATTTATCCAATTGTAGATAGTGAATGGGTAAGCCCTTTAATGATAGTTCCAAAGAAGAGAGGGAAATGGCACATTTGCATTAAATTCCAGTCATTGAACTTAGCCACATTTAAGGATCATTTCCCATTACCATTTATTGATCAGGTCTTGGACACAATTTCAAGACACGAGTATTACAATTTCTTGGATGGGTACAACAGATACAATCAAATCTACATTGCACCTAAAGACTAAGAGAAGACCACATTCACCTGTTCATGCAGAACATTTGCTTACAAATAGATGCCTTTTGGTCTTTGTAATGCACCAGAAACCTTCCAGAGACTAGTCTTAAGTATCTTCTAGAAGCAAATATGTAATGGTGTTGAAGTTTTCATGGACGATTTCTCCACATATGGGCTAGATTTCAAACAAGTACTAGATCAACTAGAGCAGGCACTTAAATGATGTGTTGAAGGTAACCTAAAGCTCAACTAAAAAAAGATTCATCTTATGATCTAGGAAGGCATAGTGGTGGGACACAAAATCTTCTAGAAGGATATAGAGGTAGATACTAAAAAAATCAGAGTCATCCAAAACAACACTCAACGGTCACAAATAATAAAAGATGTAACATCCATTTTGGGCCATATGAGATACTATAGAAGATATATTAAAAAACTTTTTAAAAATAGCCAAATCACTTGTAGAACTCACAAGGAAGGATGCATCCTTTGAGTGGACTAAGTTATCTGGAAAGAAATTCAAAGCCTTAAAGTAGAAGTTAGTTGAGACACCAATCCTCCATGCTCTAAACTGGTCAAGGACTTTCATATCATGATTGATACTTTCAATTATGCACTTGGTGCAATACTAACACAACTTGATAAAAAAGACCATATTACATACATTGTGCAAGTAGGAGCATCATTGAAGCATAACTAAATTGCACCACCATTGAAAAGGAGTTGATGGTCGTGGTGTATGTGCTTGAAATATCTAGACATTATGTGCTTGGTTGCCAAATATATGTCCACACAAATCATAGTGCGACTTGATTTTTAATGAACAAACCAACAACTAATCCCAGAGTGATAAGATGGCTTGTGATTCTCCAAGAGTTTGAAATAATAATGATTGATAAAAAAGGAACAAAAAATGTTGTAGTTAATCTTTTATCAAGGTTAAAATGAGATGCAAATAACCAAGTAGAACCTTTATCAGATCAATTTCCCAACAAGAACATATTTACTAGGATAGTAAAGGCTATAGATTCAATAGGGAAGCCATGGACCACAGAGTACCTAACTTATCTCACAGCACAAGAGCTTCCTATTGAATGGAGTAGAAAATAATGAGAACAATTCCTTCATAAAGCCAAACGGTATATGAAAATCAATGGAAACCTACACAAGATTTGTGCAAATGGGCTTGTTAAATGGTGTGTGCCAAATCATGACCAGCAGATATCTTTACAAGATGTCCATGAAGGCCTATGTGGTGGCCACTATGCAGGGCATAGAATGGCACTTAAACTACTAATGGTAGGCTACTTTTGGCCTACTCTATTTAGAGATGCCCACATGTTCACACAATCTTGCGAACACTGCTAATGGAATGGAGGAATTACAACCAAATATAAAGGGCCACAACACTGGATATAGTAGTTTGAGCCTTTTGATATTTGGGGAATTGATCTTATGGGGTCCATTCAACCAATGTCAAATAGAAAATCACACATTATTATGACTATGGATTATTGCAGTGGACAAAGGTAGCAGTAGTGAATATTTTACAACAAAAATGGCTACCAAGTTTTTTCAACAACATGTGGTGAACCAGTTTTGAGTACCTAGAATTCTAATATCAAATAATGAAACCCACTTCACCAGTAATTCCTTTAAGAAGCTCATGTAACAACTTGGGGTTAACCATAAATTAACAACACCATATCATCCCCAAGTAAATGGTGAAGATGAAGTCAATAACCATGAAATTACTAGAATACTCACTAGGACAATTAGTAGGTTTAGATGAGATTGGGATACGAAATTAAACAATGCTCTATGGTCCTATAAGGCATCCTAGAAACTACCTATAGGATACACTCCATACCAGCAAGTTGCCAACACTTCCAATCTAGGCAAAGCTTCACACTTTAGCTACTACCAATGAACTTGACCTTGAGTTGAGTTTATCCCAAAAGAAATGCCTAATGAATCTAAATCTGTTAGATGAGAATCATCTAGTAGCACTTATGGGTAGTGAATTCCACAAGCATTACTCCAAACTTAGGCACAATTTGTGGTTAAAGAATGAACTATACAACCATGTGACAAGGTCCTCTATTACAATCCTATTCATTTACCCTAAAAGGCTAAATTTTAAACACTTTGGGAGGGACCCTACATTGTACATGTCACTTATCCATTTGGTGCCTTGCATATTCATCACCCATCTAGCCCACATAAGCTTATCCTCATTAATATCCAATAAGTCAAACCATACTATGAGTATTCAAAGGATTTTATCGAGTCTACCACTAGTCTTCCACTTGTTCTATCTTCCATTTACCTGATCTTCATAATATTTGTGGGGGTGTTCATTTAAAATTGTAGAAACCTTATTGACTTTTCTAATTTTTGTTTTACAATTCTTTTCATGCTTCACATTCTTTGATACTTTTTCATTTCTTCAATTTTTCATATTTTTTTACATTTTTCAATTCTTTAAACATTTTTCATTCTTTACACCTTTTCATAGTTTTTACTATCTTTTTCATTTTCTTTTATACTTTGTTTTTAAACCCTTTGTAAATAATTTCTGATTGTTAATAAGACACATTGAATAAAGGTAGGATGTAGCCAATAAGGTGAAGATTTCTCTTTGTTATCAAGTCATAAGAGACTGATTATTTACACAGTGAGCCCACATCATTCCATCCATCCATTCCATTAATAAGAGGTTCTTACCATGGCCATAGCGATATTCATTTCCATCATACAACTAAGAATAAACTTGTGATCATTATTCTTAGATTAAAAAAGTGAAGAATCAAGTGGGAATGAAAAGGGTGTGACATCAAGGGGATTTGTGGATTCCTTTTGAATTACTATTGTGAGTTCTATTATGTTACTAAGGTTATATTATATCCTTATAGATCTAACAAAAAATGGGAGTAAGCATTAAATAAGTGCTACCTTCAAAGGTTGACATAATTAAAAAATAAAAGAGCACAAAAATAAATTTCTAGGGGTTCCACTGGAAAGACATGTTACCCAAGCCTAAAGGTAGGTGACTTCTCAAAAATATAAAAATAAAAATAAACTTCCATGAATAAAACTCCTCCCTTGGACAATACACCAAGTGATAATGCTCCTTGCAACATTGATAGTCTCACAATTGTAATTCCAAGAGATGAAATGATGTGATGAACATGGTCTAGACTTGGTTTGAATCTTGGACAAAAAGACTAATGATTATCTTTACTCACTAATAAAACACAAGAATTCATTATGCCTATGGTGAGACACCTTACATCCCGATTTCTACAATCCCTTCTAAGTCCATCTTCTCTCATTATTTGAATAGTCATAACTTATGATTTTGTCTAACATAGTGTTATTTTTCCAATTTTGTGGTACTAACATGTGTGTTTTGATAAACATGTATGCATTACATTCAACTTCTTAAATGCCTAATGTGTGGTTATTTAAGGGCATTAAGGGCTGGAGCCTGCTTTGGGGAGGACCCACTTGTATAACTGTTGTTTCTTATACATGTCAAGCAATTCCACATCATCTTGAACCTTCCAAACACCAATAAATGCTTCCCATATCACTTACACTTTCCATTCTAAAAATATGAATTCATTACCCTTCGTACCCAACTTATGAACTTTTATATTCCAAGATTCCTTCTCTATGAACATCCAATGATGAATTTTTGACAAAAACAAGCATGTTTTTATCATCCAAACCCTCTAAGCCATCTTAAAACTTGTCTAACATCCAAGAGAATTAATTTTTCCAATCAAACATTCATGAACATTGAAATTTATAGGGTTCCAATGTTATATCACTAATGTTAGGTCTACACTGATATTGGATCCCTAATATTAGATTCCACAAAAAGTTTAAATACGTAGGAAGTTAGAAATTTTTTTCATTCTTTCTCATTTGAAGCAAGGAAGATTTTTCAAGTTTTCTTCTATGAAAAGAGCTTTGACACCCTAGCTTTCCAAGCCATAATTTGCTCAATATTGCTCTGATTTTCATGATTTTTGAACCTATTTAATCCTAGAGTGCTCAACTTAGTCATGGGGAGGTGTTAGGGAGGAAAATCTAAGCCAATTTTTCAAAAAAACTCTAACACTAGAAGGTACTTTAAGGGTAAGTGTGAAGGGATAATTGGAATTTTTAAAGGATACTCAAGCATATTAAAGCCAAACACTCAATTAATGATCTTAACGACCAATAACCATTATACATAAGGACAAAATGAGCAATTTTGAAAGGTTATCAAGAGATTAACACCTATAGGGTAACTTTTTGAAAAATTTTCGAACTCTGTAATCTTAGTAACTAAGAATTTAACAAAACTAAGGGTATGAGTAAGGTATGAAACTATCAAGAATACATGGAAAAACTTTAGCAATTATGATTTCTTAATGATTGCAGATGGCCCCATGAAGAGGAGGAGCACAAGGAGGACCTTTACAAGGAGTAAGAAAATGACCAAGAGGCCAAGGTAGAGGCTGAAATAGATGACAAGCACCTAAACACAAGGAGTAAGAAGCCCAATCCATTAGCATTAATCAAGACACTCTTGCCATAGTATAATTGGCCCAAGGAGAGGTAGAAGCACCACAAGTCAAAGGACAACACCTTATGTTATCATAAGATTGCCTCCAAATAATTCAAGAAAGATCCTTCCTAACCACAGTGATCACAGAAATGAACTTTGGCCTATTTATGAAATTTGTTCCTAAAGCCATATGAACACAACTCCAAGCATCACCGCTATGGCCTATTCTATCACCTTGGAGAAACTTATTAGTTTTGGCACAAAAAGGAAGAGGGCACTACTATCAACATTAAAGGAACCTCGGTGTCATTCTCAATCAAGGAAATTGTAGAAGTTCTAAATACACCAAATGAAGAGGCAAGACTAGCATATTTATCCACTCGATCAAATCTAGCAACAAGAAAATTATGGTTAAAAAGGGCTTATGGGAAAGAGGATAAAGGCTATAATGAGCTAACTCTAGAGGAGAGAATATACTTTAAAATCAGCACTTATCATCTATTCCCAACAAAAGGACTCAATTAACTATCAACTTATGTGGCTAGAGGAAGTGCAACTTTGATGGGCAAATATAATGTCAACCTTGTACAACTATACTTTAAGGAAATCCAAAGGTTATTTGAAGAGAAGAAGGTAGAGAAGATAATACTTCCATTCCCTTGCCTTATCAAGAAGCTGTGCAAGTGATCTAGAATCCTAGGATACACCAATGACATTCCTAAGAGAGTCCAAAATGCTTTGTACATTGAGTTGCTCAAACTAGCACCACCAAGGAAAGACCATGGTGAAGAGCAAGAGAAGAATAGAAATAAGAGAAACAATTCAAGTAGAGCCTAGTAAAACAATAAGAATAAGAAGTTCCGCTGCCACCACCACCACAATATTATAGACCATTGATGAGCCATCTATAGTAGGTTGTAGAAATAATCAACTAGGAAACAAGGGAGGAGGCCAATCTTTTAGAGTTATCAACAATGCCATTCGATCCACAGTTTTAGCTAACCTAGCAAGTGGACAGATTTCATTGTAGTCAAGAGGAGAGGTATGGTTACAATATATATTTAGAAAATTACATTATTCCAAGTGGTGCTAGAGGCTGGAGAAGGAACCATAGTTGTGGTAATGTAGCATTAGGATGCATCAGAAGCAATAAAGGTGATCACTGATTACATCAAAGAATCCTTCAACGTACATGTTGTATCACTAATGGATCTAACTAGAGCCAGAGATGCTCAAATGTAAGCCAGAACCTCAATGACTCCTGCTAACCTTGAAGATGCACTTGATCGACTACTGCAGACATGGCAAGTAATGAAAACACTCTTCAACATCCCAAGCAATATCACTGTAGTGTAGTCAGAGTTGATTGTCACCAAGGGGAAAATGGTAGTGGTAAAGACCAAGGTGGAGCATGCAAAAGTAGAAGCTCTAAAACTTCAAGAAGATCTCACAGTCCTGAGAGTTGAAAGGAGAGATCTCACATAATTCATTGCACTTGGCCAAATTGAACAATTCAAAAATGAGTAGATTGGTAGCCTAATTGAGTAGAACAAATAGTTGGCAACAAAGAAGGAGAAATTGGTATGGAATGCCTCTGTAGATGAATCATAGATGTATGCACATTTGAAAGCACTAAACACAGTATGAGAAGAAAATAAGCAACTTACTATTGACAACTGAAGGTTGACGACAGTGGAGAAGCAAAAAAACATCTTAGAAGAGAGCATCCACTAATTAAGAGAATAGTTGGTAAGGATCAACCAAGATATGAGCCACCTTGCAAGAGAAAACAGAATCCTCTCTATGGAGGAGGTACATGCCATTAGACAAAAATCATCCATTGCAATCAACACATGGAAAAATGAGACAAAGAAACATGAGAGGCTTAAGAAACACTTTCGAGATGAAGTGGGAATGTAGAAACAAATCAACAAGAAAGAAATATAGATGACAAAGGCCAAAATTAGTTCCATATCAGCACAAAATCCTAATTGGAAACCCATCCCGAATAGCTATGCCCTTATCCACTAGGTAGAAGTGAAAAATAAAGACCCGCAAATTGAGGACTTGAAAGAGTACATGGGGTTAGCTAATCTTTGTTATGCTAACTTAGCCATGTTAATAGTAGGCAAGTCTAGAAATGAACTAGAATGGCAAGTAGAAGACACCTATGCCTTATATGGGAAAGAGCTTGCAAATCGTAAAAATGCCTTGCAGAAACTCAAAGTAGCAAACTCAGAACTAGAAGTGGTAAAGGCTAGCTACCATGGGCAGAAAGATGTAGTAGCAAATCAAGTTTTTTTCATCAACCACAATATCGAAGCCATGATATCAGATCCTTGATATTAGGGCACAAGCTACAATGCCACATATTCAATATTGTGGGCATGTGCAGGCCTATAAATACAACATGTAGGTGCACCATCCACATATAATTTCATTAGGCACTTAGTGAAATTATGTCAATTTGTTTTCTCAATTTTAGCACTTAGCACTTAGGAGTGTATGCTTGCAATGTGATGTTTTGTAATTGAATGGAGTCTTTACTCAAGTGAGATCTACTTGGACACATTTCATGCATGGAAATAAAGATCGAGATTTCTCTACATCATTGTAGCATCACTTAGTCTTTATTGTTTACACTTAGAATAATTTTCCTATTTTTACTTAGCTTAATGATTACTATTTTCATTAGTTTCTAATTTACTTTCCATGCATTTTACTATTCCTGTTGTTAAGTGAAATGAGTATGACTGATCTCGAGCACCTTAAGTGTAGCTACTTGGTAACCCAGTAGTACTATCACTTGGTACGCCCAATACTGTGGTACTTGTAATCTCAATAGTAGCTACAGGAAGTCCAAGGTGTGAACGAAAGGTTAGGACTGGCTACTCATTGCATAGGCTAGATTAGATTTGTTTAATGTCACTTAGATCTAGAAATTACTACATTTACTTCATGTTAGCTAGGCTCTATGGCCAATACAACATCATCTATCATATATACCTCATCGTGAGTTAAACCATACACATCAAATTTACTAGCTCACATGGGAAGATAACAATTGTGAACCTTAACCAATTACTCACATAATCACATTGTTTTATCTATGGAATTCGATCAGGATCATGTGTGAACACTTGTATCTTGTATGATTGGGTATTGGAAACTCTACTACTCATGACCAAAGAAAGGAGGAAAATGAAGAGTCTACATAGACTTTAAGTTGTTAAACATGGCAACATACAAGGATCATTTTTCATTACCATTTGTGGACCAAGTGTTTGGACACTATAGCAAGGCCTTACTAGTATAGCTTTCTAGATTATTATAGTGGTTATAACCAAATCTAGATAGCATTAAAGAATGAGGCCAAAATTATATTCACAAGTCTGTAGAGGAATTTTGCATATAGGAAGATGTCCTTTGTCGTGTGTAATGCCCCTACTACATTCCAATGATTGGTCCTCAACATCTTTCAACAAAAAATCGATAGCAAGGTAAAAGTCTTCATGGATAAATTCTCCACGTATGGGGCTACATTTGAGCAAGCCTTGGACCTCTTTGAGCAAGTACTTCAAATATGTGTAAAGACCAATTTGAGACTCAACTAGCAAAAGAGCCACTTGATGGTCCAAGAAGGCATTGGCTTGGGGCACAAAATTTTCAACAAAGGGATCAAGGTGGATTAGAAAAAAGTATAAGTCATCCAAGGAATAACTAGGTAACCAAAAATGCTAAAAGATGTAAGGTTATTCCTTGGTTGCATAGGTTATTATAGGTGCTTTATTGAGAACTTCTTGAAAATTGCTAAACCATTGATGGAACTAACAAAGAAGGATGCATCATTCACCTAGACTAGGGAATGCAAGAGCACATTCCAATAGTTAAAGCAAAAACTCATAGAAACTCCAATTTTATGGGCACCTACCTACTCTAAACCATTCTATATCATGACTGAGGTATCCAATTATGCTTTGTGAGTCATTATTATATAATTGAACAATAAAAATTATCCCTATTATATCCATTATGCAAGCTAGAGCATTATAGATGTATAATTAAACTACAACATCATTGAAAAGGAGCTCATGGCAGTGGTGTATGCCTTAGAGAAATTCAGATACCATATGCTTGGATATCAATTTTTTATGCACACCGACCATAGTGGTATACACTTTCTTATGAATAAACTAACAATGAGTCCCCATGTCATACAGTGGCTAGTAATTCTTTAGAAGTTTGACCTTATGATGATTGATAGAGAGGGGATTCAAAATGTAGTCATTGATCACTTATCTTGATTATGATGGGATAGCAAAGTGGATGAAGGACCATTGTCTGATCAATTCCCAAATGAGCTCCTTTTGCTAGAGCTTTTGAGATCCAAAATCCCAAAGATTCCAACTAGTATGATCACATCCCCCCTTACCTACTTAGTTAAGAGATGCCACATGAATGGAACAATAAGAGGAAACAACAGTTTCTTCACTAGGCCAAGAACTTTATGGAAATCAAGTGTAACCTCTACAAGAGTTGTGTTGATGGCATGGTACAAGGCTATGTACCTCAACTTTGAGTCCTTTAGGATGCTCATGAAGGCCCTTGTGGGGGTCACTATGCTGGGATGAGCACAACCATTAAAATGGTAAGATATTACTAGCCAATGATCTTTAAAGATGTCCATAAATTTTTCCATTTATGTGACAAATGGAAAAGAGATGGGTGATGACTACATGGATGGAAGGACCCCAACAATGGATTCAACCACTAGAGCCTTTCGATCTTTGAGGCATTAACATCATGCAACCCATCAATCCCACGTCTAATGGAAAGGCATACATCATCATTACTATGGACTACTGTACTGAGTGGGTTTAGCTTATTTGCTATGCAAATTTTTAAAAAAGTTTCCTTATTGAGGATATTTTATTAGGTTATTTGGTAATAGGAGTTCTTAATCTACCATGTGTCCTCAAGTTTATACAATAGAAACAAGAGCCAACTTTCAGCTTTGCTATTTCAAATTCCATGAGCTTGAAACTACTGAACATGATTATAAGAGTTGATGTTCTCGTAATAAGAAATTGTTGAGCTTAGAAATGATGTAATTGTTGAATCCTTGGGTAAGAGATAAGAAGCAAGTTAGTGACTAGAAGCAAATGTGGAGTTCCTTCATATATTGGAATGAACTATATGAAAAAAAGGTAATTTGTAGAAGCTCATAAATAAAATATTGAGGATGTTTTGTTAGAAGCTTTAACTATCAATAGAAAATAAAAATAGTAATATAGATTTTTTATGATCTCTTGGACTTAAATTCAACCTATTTTCTTTGGCACATTTATGGTGGGTTGTCAAATTATTATTCAGGAGATAATATCATTACTATATTGGGATATTACAACATTTGAAATGTAGGTAGAGTAAGTAGGAAAGTTATTTAAAGTTTATTTTTGTAATAGTGAAATTCATTCATAAAAATGTTGAATTTTCATTACGCTTCAAAAATCATTGGTATGCATTTTTTTGTAATTAACAATAACATCATCATAACTAAGGATAACACCACTTATATTTATTTATTTGGTTAAAAATCATTGTAATAATACATTGGGGTGTAACTTATTGTAACAACACATTGATATTTCTATTTATTGATCTTACATAGGATTTTTGTAACAATGCAATTGATTAATAAAAATGTTGAATTTTCAGTTTGCTCCAAAAATCATTGGTATGCATTTTTTTAATTAATAGTAATACCACCATAACTTAGTATAACATCACTTATATTTATTTATTTTTTTATAACTCATTGTAACAACACATTGGGATGTAACTCATTATAAGGACACATTGATATTTTTGTTTATCAATCTTATGTAGGAGAGTTGTTTCAAACACTATGATAATCTACCACAGTCAACTCTTGGTTGTATGTATTTTGTACCATCTTTCTAGTGTACGAACTCTAAATAGCATCTTATTCATAGTTTTACTCCAAGTTTATGATTGACTCAAGGGTGGACCTTCTCTTCCTATTTAGAAATTGGATCTTAACTCACTCTTAAATCTACTTGGTACCTTTACAATTGTGTGGATGGTGGACTCTCTCTTCCTATCTAGGATACTAATTGTTGGCTTCTTCACTTCTCTAGTAAAGGATGCTCCAACAGAATCTTCAACCATTAGGTATAGTGATCATGTATTATTCATAGACTATTTCACATTTATGTGTTTGATGTTTTTTGCACTAATAAGCATTGTACCTCATAGATTTTGTGTGTTTACAATTTCATATATTTTGTTAGTGTTGTGATTTTTGATATCCTATTGTTGCAACTTGTAAGTTAAAGTTTAACCACAATTGCTTTATCATGCAACTTTGGTAGACACAATTTCTATCTTTGAAATTTCTTACCTTGTCTTTCTTATATTTTTTTTACATACATTTTTTTTATCTTTCCTTCTTCATATGGTATGCTACTTTAAGATGAGGATGGCAAATCAATGGGTTATATCCATTGCAAATAAAAATGATCATTTATGAATCATTATGTGATTTGTGTCTCTGTATATTTTAACACTTTCTTTTCAACATTAATTCTTCATTTGCATTATCTTTTATTGAATTTCTATCTTCTACTAAACCTATAAATGGCTAAATCAAAGATATAGATGATGAAGAAAACGTCAAAGCTCATATTGACCAATCTATTGTTAAAAACCAACATCACTTCATGTTTCTTTTCTTTTTCCTCTTACAAATTCATCTTCATTGGATATTTTAAATAATTCATTGTTCTTCATGTATGCAACTCCTTGCTTTGTATGCAACTCCTTGCTTTGTATGCACTTCCAAGTAAGATGGTATGGTGTGCAATTCCAGGTTAAACTTCTTTACTCATTTCTATAGGATCACTCCTTCACTATAATTTGATATCACTTTTCACAGTTGCTTACTTCACACTTCTATGTTGCATCATTAGTTTGATGCTTTTCAATATCTTGTAACTCTAAATGTGAGAGATGTCCCAGGGCGGTGGTTCTCTTGGGCTTTCCCCATGGTTTGGGGGCCATAGAACACTTTAAGGTGCCCTTGGGTGACTCTCAAATGTTAGAAAACCCATCTCGGATTGGTGATACTAAGCCAATAGCAAGACACCCTCCTATTGCAACTCTCACTAAGCTCTCTTCATACTACCCTCACCTAGAGAACTACATGGCCCTAATTCTACGGCGGTCATAGATATGTAGGTAGCCAAGACTGGATAGTTTTGGTGCAGTGCCAAGCCACACCTTGTACCAGAGCATGAGGGTTATGGGGATGAGGCGCCACCCCTTGTAGATGCATCGTTTCCCCTTCCACTGATGTTGTCTACAAGGTTGCTTGTGTGCTTGTTTGCAAGGTCCTTGTTAGGAGTTAGTTTTCCTCTATGAGGTGCATTCCCATACATATATTAAGGAGCTCTGTTGCTACTTGCACTCTCTCTTGGGTTGCTTGCTTGTTAGAGGCATATTCCCTAGGTCTTTCCCCTAAGATCCATTGGATCTTAGTGAATTCCTTAGGGTGTCGAACAACATCAGGGCAATGTTATTACAGATAGTATTAGAGCATTTTTGAAAGCATGTTGTGATATGCATGTTCTCTTTGGTTGTGTTACACCATCGAGGTTGTTCTATTGATGGTTCTTTGGATTAATATCTAGGTGATCTTGGATCATATCCTTATGCATGTTTTGAAGAGTTTCCCTATGGTAATGTTTTTACGCTCTTCATGAGTGGGTGATGTTACATTGTGAGAAATTAGTGTACATTGATCTCCTCAAGAATGTATATGATTGCATTGTGGTATTGTTCTCCACTTATTTACTTACGGTTGAACCAGTTGTGGTTTTATTTGATATGGAAAAGGAGAGTTCTATTGGCAACTCACAAGTTATTGTTGCTCAAGGAGCTCTTATCTTTGGTCTCCAGTGATTCATTTGGAATGAATCAAACCTAGTCTCTACTTCGATTTCTGCCTAGATGACATGTATCAAGATGGCATTGATTGAATTGTGTAGGATGCTATATCCTTGCACTCCCAATCACCCTAAATACAGTGAGTATGGGAATTACAAATTGGGACATGTTGGTTTCGAGGTACCTCAAGATGGAGGGCCTTTGGACATGTGCTTTTGGTGAGCCTTGTTCTAGGTGGATTAAGACTATTGCCAGTAGACTTTGTATGTTCGTGTTTGCGATTGTATGTTTGTCTAGTTGGGTATGCATGTCTTCTTGGTTGCATATTGAAATTTTGCATGTGTGTTACCTTTGTTGTGTCTATCATTCATAACACAAGGCTTTGTGTTCTATGCAGTGTGATGATTTGTTGTTGGGATTGTTGAAGATGCATTGAAGGTCTTTTGTGCCATCCCAAGGCCAAATGTTTGTGGTCCTTATTTTTGAAAAATTCTTATGCTTAAGGCATGATTGCCCTTGTTGCTAACATTTTGTGAGTTGTGCTCCCTTTTTTGAGCTAGTCATGTTGCCCTTGGATTTGTGGCATCACTCTTTTGATTGGTGACATTTCTTTGGGCACTTTGATCTGAAGACTTCTAGTGTGGGTCATCCTATTGTTGGTTCTCTTTGAGACCACACCTCTTTTGATGAGAGTCTTTCTTGTAAACACATCCTTCTTCATGTTGCTTGTCGTAGCAAGAATTAGTTTTATGGAGACCTGTTGTTGGCTAAACCTTTGTCTTCCACCTTATTTTTGAGTTGAGATAATGATCCCTTATTGCCCACACCTCTTATGCATGTGTTGAGATTTTGAGCATGGTTGGGACTAGTGTTAGTGGCTAGGAATGTTTGTTGCATGTGAATCTTGGAATTTTGAGTGTTCTACCTCTCTCTGGGTGTGCCTCATGATGAATTCTATTGTATGAGTGTATCTAATTGACCCATCAATATTTTGCATGATTGATCTCTATGCGTGTTGCTAAGGTCTTGCTCTTTATGATGTTGTGAGAGTAATATTTTTCTATTATATGATCATGCTTGATGGTTGTATATGAGGCTAATGTGTTGATCATGTTCCTACTAACTTCTCTATTTCTGAGCTATTGTCTCAATCTTTGTAGGTAGCATAGGTACAAAGATGTGGCTAGTTGTGACCTCAGTTGATTCTATGAGCACTATGTCTATGTGGAAGATATGTGATCTTGAGGCCTTCATGAATTGATTATTTGGTCTCAGAATCCCAACATTGGGTTGTGGATTTATCAGTACCTTAGCTATGATGAATCAGCAAGTACATCATGATTTGTTTGCCTCTCTATGCTGGGTGAGCACTAACAAAGGACAGTGATTCATCCTAGACCCTACAGATATTTAAATGGTATCCTTGGCCATGCCAGATACTAATGGCCTAGGAGTGGCCAATGCCTTAAGGTCCCACTGTGGTAGGTGGTGGATACTCAGTTGGCATGTTCCATTATTCAATTGTTGCACTTAGGTCCTGAATCATTTTTGTTCAATGGAAATCATGTAGTGAGTTTAGTGTGATGGTTGTTTGTGTATGTGTAGAGACAGTTGTGCAGTGTATGTAGTGTGACTAATGATTGTGTACATTCCGCAATAGAGACAGATTTTTCTCAAAATAGCATGGTGCTTTCTTGGTATGCTCCTAGTGGCCTAAACTTTTCAGCTTAGGATGGGCTTGGATAGTTCATCCTATAGCCTTCTAGGCCTGGGTAGCATTCCCAAATACCATGTATTATGCTCACTAAATGTATTCCTATCCTCAAGTGAGTGAGATTGTAATGTAATATTTTGATATTCTTAGTTTTGATAAATTATGCACATAAAAGTACTAGATGTTATTGCCCTATGTGAGTTAATTTTCTCCTTGTTGTAGGCCTATGCCATACCCTATGACAAGGCCAAGCTTGATTCCTGGTGCTCATTCTTGAAGCACCTTCCCAATATGTTGTAAGTGACCTTTATGCCTTGATGTGTAATTCTATTGAAAACCCCATGGAAAATTCTCTTTGTTGAGATATGATGTTGTAGTGAGTAGTCTAGGGCATGTTCTTACCCAAGGTGCTCTTCAACTAATGCATTGTGTTCTTGGTGATATTGGAATGCCTTGACGGTGTGTCCTTCAGTGAATGATCTTGAAATAGGAAAAGTCTTGGGAACACTTCCTCTTGGGTTCCTAGATTGGCAGAAATCTTATCCACAGGTGATCAATGATGGTATGTAGCCTGAAATAAAAACAAATTGGTTTGATGTGCTTGATCTTGATAGTAGGTCGTTCACGGTGGCCATGTGAATTACAATGGCAGACTAAAATTCAAATCAAGGTGATGCTACTATGTCTACCTATGGAGTAGAGCTGAGTTCTGGGTATTAGCACCTAGACTCTCTCTTCCATGGTTGGATGTGATGGTGGAGCAATTTTACAAATGTTGGGATGGTGGTCCATCCTTGAATAAATGATGTTACAGTTATAGAAATTGTGACTTCTCTTGCTGGCCTTGCTTGGTGGGCTTGGATGTGCTCAAAAACACTTGAGCCTATGCTCTCATGATTGGGGGCTTCTAATGCTTCATGGATGTTAGTGTGCTCTCATGACTGGTTGCTTATGATTTTTTTGAGGGCTATGATGTGCTCTCATGGCATGGGACTTATTGGTGCTTTTGTGTACTATGATGTGATTTCATGACTTGAGACTCATTATGCCTAGTAAGCTATGGTGTCTTACCGAATTGCCTCCATGTACTATGTTCCTTGTGTACACTAATATATCACATTGCCTCTCCTCAATGTATTATCCCATTTCTCTGTTGTATTGTTAATTCATGTTAGTTTCCTAACCTCTCTAGTGGGACAATAGGGCTGAGCACTATATTACTTGGTGGTTCTCTAATCCTATGAGGGGTCATTCTCCATTCCGATGGATGCCTTCTTCAATTCCTAAAATAATAAGGCAAGTGGTATCGACAGTTGTTCCCTAGTTGGGATCTAGAAGTAGTTGATGTTTGGGACTTGTTCCTAGTAGTGGTCCCATGTTCATGAACTCTTGGGGCTTATTTTTAGAGACATAATGTTGTTACCTTGGTGAAATTCATGGAACCTCCTTTGTGAGGTCGTGTTGTTGATGTAGCCTAAATGTATATATCTCCCTTCTTGTAAGCAAGGCATGATCTTATGTACTCTCTCTCAGCTTTTGGGGCTCCAAAGGGACTTCCTTGTTAGGGTTCTCTAGTATACCACCCTTATTGTAAACCCTTCAAGGATGAATCATGTATTGTTTTGAGTTTTTAGTTGATGTTGGTGAAGCCCATTCTTTGTAAAACTATCTTGAGGACCTAGTCCTCCTATGGGAAAAATGTTCTTGTTGACTTGCATTTGTTGTTTGGGCTGAATAGTAATGGTAGTGGTGTAGCCTTATGCCCCATAATTATTGTAAATGGGTTGGACTGGGATGCATGAAACAAAAACCCAAATCTCCTAGGATAAAAAAAATCCCTCTTGATAAAATTTTTAAGGGATGAACTCTTTCACTTCTTGAGTTGTTCTTAAGGTGGAATCAAATCTAGATAAGACTTGTAAATCCATGTCTTCCCTCAGCTGGTAAAAGTTGGATGTTACAGTTTTGTTGGCTATGTGGACTACTTGGGCATGTATCATGGGTAAGGTATAGCTGGACTATTGTACTTGCTTATGGAAGAAACCTTTCAAAGAGGATCCTTCCTTCAAGTTCAAAAAATCCAATGATAGGTGTTAATGATGAATGGAAATTGTTCTTGGCATGATAGAAAAAATTCAAACTTTGGGAACCTTGATGTTCCTTGGAGAATTCATGACTGTGGTTGCCCTCGAAGGTAACTCTATATTCTTTCCTAGACCAAGTGTTCAAAAAATGGTGTGTGTTCCATATCTCAAAGTGGAAAGGATAGTTTGTAAGTTGCAAGTGTAGTTGATCCTTCCACATGAATGGGACATTATGGTCACACTCGATGATGTGGTAGTGGTTGACATGAGACTTGTGTATGAAGGATTGTCTTGGGGTTGGCTGCCCAACATATCCTCCACTTATTCTAACATTCGAGCATGCATTCTTGATGTTGGACAGTTACAAAGGTTGTTGATGATAATTTGGGTTTGTATGTTATGATAGCCTCTTGGAGAAGTTTTCGAAACAAATTTGGGATCTTCTCTCATATTGTGAAAATGGAATAGTGTTGGATGGTGAAATGAGGAATGCGATGTTGGTGTGTTTGCGGACAACAAGGTAAAGCTCAAGAGATTTTCCCATATACCTTATTTTTAAGGGAGAACAAGCTCAACTCCCTTCATACTAGCCTAAACAGACATGATGGGAAAAAAATGTACATGATATAGATGCACGGATTCTGTGCTTAGATGGTTACACTAATGAGACCCCATGGGTTTGGATGCGAGTAACAAAACGTGAAGTTCTGGTAAGCATGAGTTGCTTGTGGAGATGTGGCTCTTTTAGAGCATGTTCTCCCTCTCATTTTTATGTTCCCAAGTCCATCACCATGGGTAGTGGCCCTGGTGAGCCCTCAAAATTGGTGAAAAAAATCAAGAAAATCGATGGGTCCTAAGATACCATTCACAAAGGAACTCGGCTAGACATGTGAAAGAAGAGCTATCTTCTTGCATAGGTATGGGCCTATGCAAGAAGATAAGTCTCTAGACTTCATAAGGGAGAAATCCACGGAATGCCTTAGAGACATTAGCCTTTTGGGTTGGACTACTCCCACTTGTCACAGAGTAGGGAAAGTCTTTGGGATTCCTCCAAGTGCCCTTTGCATTTCTTGCAAGGCATTGGATGGAAGGACGTATCAGGTTTTGGGTTTGGTACCTTCCTTCAAGCCTAGTGTCAATTGAGTTAACGGGTTCCCTGGAGTTGATGGATTTCGAAACCCATACTTGAAGTGTACTCTCAAAGTTATCCTAGGCTCTTCTCTGAGGACGTTGCTTCTTTTGTGCAAGGGAGGATTGTGAGAGATGTCTCAGGGTGGTGGTTCTCCTAGGCTCTCCCCATGGTTTAGGGGTCATGGAACACTCTAAGGTGCCCTTGGGTGACTCTCAAGTGTTAGAAAACCCATCCCAACTTAGTGATACCAAGCTAGCCACGAGACACCCTCCTGTTGCATCTCCCTCTAAGCTCTCTTCATACTACCCTCACTTGGAGAACTACATGGCCTTGATTCTACGATGGTCGTAGATATGTAGGTAGCTAGTACTAGATAGTTTTGGTGTGGTGCCAAGCCACACCTTGTACCAAAGTATGAGGGTTCTGGGGGTGAGGTTCCATCCCTTATAATGCATTGTTTCCCCTTCCACTGATGTTTTCTACAGGGTTGCTTGTATGCTTGTTTGCAAGGTCCTTGTTTGGAGTTAGTTGTCCTCCATGAGGTGCATTCCCATTCATATATTAAGGAGTTGTATTGCTACTTACACTCTCTCTTGGGTTGCTTTCTTGTTAGAGGCGTATTCCCCAAGTCTTCCACCCTAGATCCATTGGATCTTAGTGAATTCCTTGGGGTGTCAGACAAGGTCAAGGCAATGTTGTTACACTAAAGGCTAGTTTATTTTTGGTCTCCCATAAATCCAACCTGACTTTTGGAATTTCAAGTTTTGAGTTCAGCCCTTTTAATTCATGAGTTATAATAACTTCTACTTTTGCTATAATGTGTGTTGGTCTTTGGTTTTCTAGCCTCACGTAAATCCAACCTACCTTTTGGAATTTCAACTTTTGTGTTCGACCCTTTTAATTCATGAGTTATACTAACTTACACATCCATTCTGATGTGTGTTGGTCTTTGGTTTTTTTCACTAACTAAAATTACCTTGATTACCTTGAACTTTTATTTCTCATGAAAAATTTAGTCCTTGCTTGTATACAATCTCTTCCTCAATGCACTTTGATGCATTATCCAATATTTTTTAACTCAACTTCCATGGTGCATCCTTGTTTAATGCTTTTAAGTTATCATGTGATTTTTAAACCATCTCGTAACTCTCAAGGCTACTTGAGTTTAAGTAGCTTGGAATTTCAAGTTGTATGTGTAGCTCATTTAATTTATAAGTTATAATAAATTTTTCTCTCACTTATGCTAGTCTTTGTTTTTTTAATTCCATATTCTCGACTTGTTAAATTCATGAGTTATAAGGACTTTTCTATGTTGTTCTTACATAGGAGACTTGAGTTTTTTCAAACATTGATTTGGTACCATAGCCATCGCTTGATTGCACCTACTATACGTACTTTCTTGCTAAAGTTCAAACTCTAAGTAATATGTTGTTACAACCATTTGTAACTTCTTCTTTTACTTAAACAAAGCTTCCTATGTGATTTTCTCTTCTTTTCTAAGAAACTAAATCAAACTTATGACTTGCTTAATGATACACCTTTTCCTAATTAGGAAATTAGATCTTGACTCATTCTCGAATCTTCTTGGCACATAAAGATGCTTGTATTTCATCTACCACCATTGGATTGGGTTTACAATAATACAGCGGTATCGATGGACTATTCTATGTTTACACATCTTGATTTTTCATGCACATCTATGCTCCATTGTTAGTTTGTCATCATTTATGTTACACCATTATTTATCATTACGCAATAATAAAGATAGTGCGTAAGTTTGATTAAGATTTCATATATTTGCTTTGTGGTTACCATATTTATGTTATAGTATATTATTACTAGAACTTGAAGGTTGTTTTCTTCCTCTCCTAAATTAAAGTTTACTCATGATTGTTTTCTTTCACCCATAGTTTCTTCCTATCATGAGTTAAAGTTGATTCATGGTTGACATCCCTAAAATCAAGCCTTTTAACTTGTATTTAATGCAAGCATGTAACCATTCATAATCATTCATGGTGGGCATGCATGTACCATCATACATGGTAAAGCATGGCTTCATCAATTTCATGTTATAGCTTACTTAGATGTTGTGTATAAAATCAAAGTATATTTTTGAAATAATAATTAAAATTGATAAAAGAAGATTTGGACCTTGAACCTTCCTATTCCCTTACTTAAGATTGAAATCAATTTTTATTTTCTACCCAAGGATACATAAGTATTAGCAATAACACCACCATCACAAACATACATTATCATGATGAATGCATGTGTTGGTACAATTAACGAAATGTAGGTAAGGCAATGTATAGATAATTCTAGATATACACTCTTAGCAAATATCCTTAAAATCATCCATGTTGTTTCAAAGTTTTCTACTCAATGCACTTAATCCTTCTGGTGGAAATTTTAAACTTCTATTGGTATGCAATTGAACCAATGCCCTACACTTTTCTTGCCTCTGTGCTTCTGAATAGTCAAAATTTTCTTAATATTTATTTATTGTAACAATTCCGCAATCGTGGAAATAAATTGAGCATGTTCTAGCTTCCAAGGATTTGTCCAACTATTAATAACTAGCTTGACTGATTTATTTTTTGATGCCTACTCATAATACAACCATAGTGCTAATTAATTTCATCAACTTTTAAGTTTTTACCATCATTTCATTTAAATAATACAAGATATAAAGAAAACAACATGTTTACCATCATTTCATTTAAATGCTTTTTTGAAACCATTGACGACTTCATGATAAGATTGCATCTAAATGTAAAGGTTTGGGCATCTTTGTAACATAAAACCTTCCAAAATCATAGACAAGGTAAAAGTGAACCTTTTGATGATTACTTGGCTTCTTTAAGTTGAAACCTAAGAAAATAAATTTTGAGATTTTATGTGATTTAAATTAACACAAAACTGTTAATGTAAATCAACATTTAATTAAAAAATGCTCTATCTGGATTATGAGCATCAATAAGGCGGGAAATCATCAAGCATATTACCCAAGTGCAGGTTGTTTGCCTGGAATATTTTAAGCAATTCCTCAAAGACAAATGCATTTCCTTCTCCAGTGAGATTCAAGCATCACTGGAAGAAAGAAAAAACACACAACTGAGAAAATGAAAGATATGAACATTTTTATGGACATTCTCAAAATGTGTTCTCACCTTATGAATTCTTCTTGTCATCCAGCACTTTCTTGCATCTTTGACCACAAGTCAATGAATGGAACACCATACTCAACTGCAACTTCTACACAAGCTTGTGCATACTTACCTGTTGTTTCATTAGTACGTTCTGGTAATTCAACTGCATTTTCTCCATATAAGGCTCTAGAAAACGAATGATGAGATAAAATTTTAAAATTTTGATAAATTTACATAATAAATACCCTTCATTATCTTGCATGAGATATTATTTACTTTAAAGAACACAACATTTGACCTCTAACACAAGAAATATGATACCTTGCATATGTTTTCTGTCCTTTTTCATCAACAGGTGGAGGTGTGATCAGCAGTGTTAGCAGAGACTTTGAGCATTTCTACAAAATAACATTAAACAAATTACACTAGTCTTTCAAGTATAAAATTGAAGGTTAAAAAAAGGAACTCTTGTAATACTGCACTATTTCTTCAACAGTCAGTTTTGTAAAGGATGATAATAACATCCAGAGAGCAAATATGCATATCGATGTTCTCAAAGAAAATTTTGAACCACAAATTTGAATACAACAGTTGACAGATCTACGTTCATTACCTTCTGTATGAACTGAAGTGCTACATAAAATATTTGTATAGCATTTTGTTTTACTGCTTCAGTTTAAACAAAATGGTAATTCTCCTTTTTCATCGCCTTTCAATTTTATCTATTTACAAGTATCCATTTAAGGTTAATTTATTATACAGATAGAACCAAGGGAAGACAATCTGGCCGAATCAGGAAACTGCCTTAACATCTAAAGACAACAGCTTATAACTTCTGTTATGAGTCAAGATGGCCTCAATCTTAAAATTATCTACCCTCTACAACAAACTCAATCTTCCATGGGAAAAATATGCTTACCTAAGATCTGAGTTGCAATGACATGCACTTGGCTTAAACCGGTAAAAGCTTTTGGTTAAGTGATTTTGATGAAACATGAGACATTTAGACACTTATTAAAACAATAATATCTAAATTTTAGATACGTTATTCCATTAGCCTCCCCAAGCATAGATATTATTACCATAATCCCATTTCCGTTATGTAGCCTACAGATTTATAGTGATAATACAATCTTTTGATACAGAATACACAAAGATACAAGAATAGCATACACATGTTTATCCACTATGCATTGACAGCAACCCTAGCAAGAGATCCTAAATTACTACAACGCTCAATCAAACATCTCTCTAGCCTCCTCACACTGGCACTGCGAGGATGTTTAACTTGTTTAACAAGCAGTTACAAAGATTAACCAACATTTGCCACTATCATAGAAACCTACACAATCGTATAGCTGCATGTAAAAACCATAGGTCCACATTCCTTATATTAAAAAAAACAATAGAATTATACTTTCATATGTCAATTAGAAAAATGAATCTACCATTACTCCATCCTTTCGAGAACATCATTGGCTACCTCTTAAAATAAAGCATGTCTAATGTAATCTTGCATAAAATGGTTGTTTCTACCAAGAAACTTAATCTTGAGAGCATTACAATGCATTGGGTACTAAATAGTTTTTCCTTACTTGATTAGTAAAGGTTTCTACATGTACTTTCTTGTCTAACACAATCATACTTGTGGCCTTGACTAATGTGCAATAAGAACAGAATAGTAAAAAAATAGACAAGAAACATAACACAACATTGTAAGAGCCAATAAACTACTAAATATCTAAGTCTATATAAATAAGCACTAAAACAATGCAATATAAAAATCATAAACTGTATTTGACTATTTGTATATTTGGTTGCAAATGAAAAACTTGCTCTTCATACTTTGTTAAAGGCCATAAATACAATCCTAAGCTACCATCCATAAATCATTTCTAAATAGTAAAATCATGTAAAATTGACCAAAGTGCCCAAAGTTAAAAATTGAAATAAAGAATAAAAAATTTATTTTAAAAAAAAAACCCCCAAAACCTTACCCAAGTTGCATTTTAAATATCAATAAAATTTCTTTTTAAATTTACTTATTTACGTAAATGGCTAGAACATGAAGAGTTCTCCAAAAGTTTCTATGTATTTTTAAATATGTCCAAAATATGGTCTTTTGCTTAAATCTAAAATTTTGGTAAAAGCCAATGGAATTTTGGATAAGTGGAAAAATTATTTTCAAGAATTATTAAATGAAGATTTTCCAAGAGAAGACATCCAAGAAGAAAAACCAAATTTTGGTTTGGTTAATAAACTTGCCTTCTTTGAGATGAAGACAACCTTATCATAAATAAAAAATGGAAAAGTTATTGAACTAGATAACATTCCTATAGAAACTTGGAAAGCATTGGGAAATAAGGAGTTTCTTGGCTAACATAATTATTCAACAAAATTTTAAAGGATGGAGAAATGGCCAACAATAGGAGAAAAAACAATATTGTTCCCATCTACAAAACTAAAGGAGATGTACAAAATTGTCTAAACTCTAGAGGGATCAAGCTAATGAGCCATGCTATGAAGCTTTGGGAGAGAGTCATTGAGCAACATCTCATACTTAAATCAATAGTATTAGAAAAACAATTTGGATTTATGCCAAGGAGATCCACTATAAAGACTATTTTTTTGATACAGTAATTGATGGAGAAATACAAAAAAATAGAAAAAACCTACCTATGATTTTCATTGACTTAGAAAAAGCATATGACAAAGTGCCTAGAGATATTATTTGGTGGGACTTGTAGAGGAATAACATCCCTAATAAATATATAAAAATGATTCAAGACATGTATAAAGGACCTACCACTAAAATTAAAACATCTTGTCAAACAACATTTGATTTTCCGATCATAGTTGGTATTCATCAAGGTTATGTGCTTAGCCTATACTTATTTGTCATTATTATGAATGAATTAACAAAGGAAATACAAGATGAAATCCCTTGGTGTATGCTATTTGTAGCTAATATTGTGTTGGTGGATACAACTCAAAAAAATATTGCTTCTAAAATAGAAAGGGATTTGCTCTCATTTTCACCTTTCCCTTATCATCCTTCCAATTTAACCATTCCTATGTACCAAAACATGTCCTTTTTCCTCATCCAACTTATGAATTTCCTCGTTAGATCCTACCCCATTATACTTTTTTTGCCTTTTGGTCTATTTAACAATACCCTAGACTTTTCGCATTAACCTTGAATCCTTTGTTTTTGTCCTTGAAATTTCATAAATTCATCAATTTTTCTAAGTACCCTATTTTAATTAGGCCTTGATATCAAGTACCTAATATCGGGTCCGACGCGATATCGGGGTCGCTCTATGGGGTACACAATATCATGTCGACAAAAACTATATATATGGACTCCCCCCCACCCCATGCACATCAACATCAGTCTCAACTGTTCACGCAAGGGGGAGCTTTTCAAATTTTCTTCCACAAATTGTGACTTGTGCACCTCTTGGTCAAACAACCATAACTCGTTCACTAGCACTTCGATTCCCATTCCACTTGAACCTACCTAAACCTGGAGTGTTTAGCTTAGTTGTGGGGAAAGGGTACACTTTAAACCATGCATAAATTTTTCAAAATTCATCATCACCTGAAGGATACTATAAAGGGTAATTGATTATGAAAATAATAAACATATTGCGAAAAATAATTTTATCTCCTCACATACACCAGGAAATTAAATTTTGAAGCTACCTAATCAAATTGGGCCTAATATTAAAAATTTTAGGGGACATTTTCATAAAATTTCCTAACTCTAAATCACATGGAACAAGAAACAAATTTATTTGAGGTAAGAAGTAAGGTATAAAGCAAATCTTGTAAGCAACCATACTATGATCGGCCCCATGTGATTACAGATGGCCCCTAAATGTGGAAAACAAGGAGGACCCTCTCAAGGTGTTCCCAAATGACCAAGGAGAGGTAGATACCAAGCGTCTCTTGAGAAACATGCAAAGTAGGAGGCACAATCATTCAACATCCATCAAGAGCCTCCTACTGCTATGCAATCAAGACAAGCGGAAGGAGGAACGGCTAAAGTGCCTGAATAGGGACAACATCTCACATTGCCCTCGAAATGCATGCAAGTAATCCATAAAAGGTCCATGTCAACAGTTGTGATTGTGGAACTAAACTTTGGACCTTTCATGGAGTTCGCTTCTGAGGCCGTTAGGGACCAACTCAAAGGGTTTCTATTATGGCCCATCCTCTCTGAAAGTGGTTCTTGGTACTTAGGAGAAATGTACCAATTTTGGCATAATAAAGAAGAAGGCACAATAGTTGATATTTGTGATGTGTCTGTAGATTTTTCTGCCAAGGCCATTTTGGAAGTGTTAAACCTTCCGAATATAGGGCCAAAAGTTGCTCATCTATCCACTCACTTTGATGCTGATGCACGAAGAATTTGGTTCAACAGGGCATACGGAAAGGAGGACAAGACATATGGGGAGTTGAAACTGGAAGAAAGAATATATTTTAAGATTGGCACTTATCACATCTTCCCCATGAAAGGATTAAATAGAATCTCAATGTATGCAGCAAGAGGAAGTGTGATATTAATGGGCAAGGTTAATGCTAACTTTCCTCATCTATCTCTCATGAAGATCTTGAGGTGGTTTGAAGAAGGGAAGACAGGGAAGTTTGTGTTGCCCTTTCCTTGTCTCATCAGGAAGCTGTGTAGGTGTGTTGGAATTTTGGGGTACACCAGTGACGTCCCCAGAAAATCCCAAAATGCTTCGTTCGCTTAATTACTAAAGCCACCAGTCCAAAGGAAGAGTGCTGGTGAGACATTGATGCCAGAACAAGAACAAATAGTGGGGTCCACTGCAACTCAAACTACAAGGCGTAGCTAACTCCCAAGTGTAAGGCCTAGTCAATAATAAGGAGCAGGGCCCAACACGAGCCAGCGAGACCAATCACCACCACCGCCGTAGGATTATCAATCATTGATGAGCTATCTTAGGGCCATCACTGAGACGGTTAGTTAGGGAAGTTGTGATGATGCTAATCTCTTCTGCATCATCGACGACACCGTACGGCCCATAGTTTCTATAGATCATACACATGGTGAAGTGTCCATTCAAACAGGAGGAGAGGAGATGCATTGGTCATAATATATTTCAAGGAATGCTACATCCTTCCAGGTGCAACTAGAGACTGGTGAAGGGGCTACAGTAGTGGTCATGTGATACCAAGATGCAGCGGTAGCTACAGAAGTGGTCATGGACCACATCAAAGAGTCCTTTAATGTTCCTATTGTGCCATCGATAGATTTCACAGGAGCACATGATGCTCAAACCCTGGCTGGTCCCTCGATGACTCCTACGGAGCATGAGGATATTCTTGATCCGTTGTTGCAAATATGACAAGTGATGACATCCTTATTTGACATTCCACAAGATGTCACAGTAATGCAATCAGACCTTATCTCCACCAAAGGAAAGCTGGTCATGGTAGAGATCAAGGCCAAGCATGTGGAGGCAAAGTTGGCAAGACTCCAAGAAAGGCTCATTACCTTGTAAGCTACACAGTAGGACCCATCTCAATTCATTCCTATAGACTAGCTAGACACTTTCAAGATAGAGCAGCTCAATAAACTATTGGCGAATAATAAAAGAGTGGCGGAGGAGGAGGAGAAGGCCAATTGGGATGCTTCCAAGGCACAAGCACAAACATATGCGCATGCCAAAGCACTCAAGGCCTTGCAAGAAGACAATAAACAGCTAGCTACAGACAATCTTCGGTTGACCACTGTGGAGAAACAAAAAAATGTTCTCAAAGAAAATTTCCAATGGTTATGAGAATAGTTGATCAGGGTCAACTAAGATATGAATCGCCTAGCCAAAGAGAATCGAACCCTTTCAATGGAGGAGGTACACGCAATCCGTCAAAAGACGACCATTGAAATAAGTGTGTGGCAAAACGAGGCCAAGCAACATGAAAAATTAAAAGAGCATTTTAGAGACCAGGTGGGAATGTATAAGCAAGTCATTGAGAAAGAGATCCATATGGCCAAGGCCCACATTAACACATTTAGCGCTCAACACACTAATTGGTGGGCCATATTGGACACATATGCATTCACCCACCAGGTATAGCTTAAAAGCTAGGACCTGTAGATCCAAGATCTTACAGAGTACATGGAATTGGCAAACCTACGATATGCCAACCTAGCCATGTTAACAGTAAGATGCCTGAGAATAGAGCTGGAGAAGCAGGTAGCTACCACATACACCAAATATGAAATAGAATTTGCAAAACACAAGAAAACATTGCAAAGGCTAGAGGTCACAAATTCTGAATCGGAGGTGGTTAAGGCTAGCTACCAAGGATAGAAAGATGTCGCAGTAGACTTGGCTCGATGGCTTACAGATTACTAGGACTACAAGGATAAAGGTAGAGCCTACGAGGAGGAACGATAGCTATTTGCGACTTGGTATGTCAAATCAAATCAGATCTTTCCACAACTACAATGTCCATGGAAAGTGTCTAAGCACTCCTTCAGAGCCACCAAATTCCAATTCTTTGCATTCACCCACCAGGCAGAGCTTAAAAGCTAGGACCTATAGATCCAAGATCTTACAAAGTACATGGAATTAACAAACCTACGATATGCCAACCTAGCCATGTTAACAGCAAGATGCCTGAGAATAGAGCTGGAGAAGCAGGTAGCTACCACCTACACCAAATATGAAACAGAATTTGCAAAACATAAGAAAACATTGCAAAGGCTAGAAGTCACAAATTCTAAATNTAAGAATTGAAAAGGAAAAGCTCCAAGCACTCCTTCGGAGCCACCAAATTCCAAAACTTGGAGCACAATACAAGGGGAAGTAACCCATGGAGGACCCACCACCACCTAGAAGTCACAAGAAACAATGTCCATGGAAAGTGTCCAGGCACTCCTTCAGAGCCACCAAATTCCAATTCTGTTCATGGAAAGAATTCTTAGAGCTTTTCCTTTTCGATTCTTATAACTACAATTCTTTGCATATTTCCAATTCTTATAGCTTATCTCAAATAGATGTCACTCCAAGTCTTTCTCTGATATTTTTAGTATGTAGTTTATCTCTTTTAGTAACATTAAACATCCATCAAAGCATTTGCATTTCTGCCACACTGATTTGATTGCAAAAAATGCAAACCCTACTTTCAAACTATGTTTGCCACATTTAGGATGCTTGAAATTAGACAAAAACATTGATTGATTTTTACATAAGAAGCAAACCTACATAACTCTCTCCATTGAATGATGTGAGCTAATTCTTATATGGCATTTAAAACTTACTTGAGATGCATAGTTATCTTCTTTTAATTGTATGTTGAGGATAGTGGATCTTGGAAGCCTAGAAGCCTCCTTGGGATAAGTCTTTTATTGCATGATGAATGTTTTGTACATTTTGTTATACTTGGATTTTCTTTTCATGCAAAATAAAGTATTATTTATTTATTCTTGCTTTAATATACTAACCCTATTTATTCATCAACAATTAAATTCTTTTGTTCGTGCAAAGAAAACAAAGAAAATATATGTGTGATTGTGTATAATTATTTGCTTTCCATAAAATGGACCCACATGAATTATGATTAGAAGCCCTTTGGGTCCTAGGATAAGCAATTCACCTAAATTCATAGTTAATAATTAGGCAGATGATGCATTTGATTGGTGTGCATTGTGTGAGCTATGTAATATTTTTAAGGATAATTCACCAATCATATTATAAATAATATATTCATCCTTGTGCCTTAAATGGATGGGTTGCATTGTTTATTTAGTTTGTATACACCCTACCCTAGATGTAGGAGATATACAACACTATCCAATCCTACATGTACATATGCTTACTTCGGCTTAATATCCTAAGCCATTGGACCTAAGGGGGTTGAGTTGTACAACACCTAAAGGCTTTCAATGATGCAAGCACTATCCTTAAGTGTGTAACCTATCTTGGGGATATATCGAGGTGTAGTTTAAAAATGATGGTTGAGCCAAGCCTTGTTTGTGTAATTTAGAACTTGAAGATAACCTAACTCATAGCCAAATGGTGACTAGATTCTTCAAGTTGAATAGCCCTCAATATAGGAATGCAAAGCTATATTGCATAGGCAAAGTTGTTGAAATCTATATATTTTTTATCCCCAGCCATTGATTGAAGCCTATTACAAATTAAATGATCTTATTAACATAGGAGAGGATTAGGATTACATCCAACCACACCCATTCGTGCTACTTGTAAAACAAAACTTGAAACAAGTCACAAATGTTTGATGTTTTCTAGCTTCCTAAGTGATGGGAAGTGTTAGTCATCACCTTTGGCCATGCTAGTCCTTAAGGTATCATAATACTACCAAAGGTAGATGATACGCAACTGATGCATCAATCCTTAGAATTAAAAGAAGTAGAAAGGCTTCATCTTATTGATAACTTGTTATGTCTAATGAGGGAATGAGATACCTAGGCCCTGTAATCAACTCATTATTGTATGAGTCATATTCTTATTAGTTGCTACCGTAACTATAGCCCCATGTTTTAAAAGGATTCAAGAAAATGAAATGACACTAAATTATAAAAGGTGGTTATTAGGGATCCTACACTCCATCTATGCAAATATAACAATTTAAATAACAAAAGTATATGATGAGTGGCAAGGTACCCCTACACTCAACCATA
>MNCI01015594.1:1334-13415 GCA_015680685.1 Gnetum montanum
GTTCACTCTAGGACTCCTACTGCGGGCACTTGGGAAAAATTCTAACTCTGGAGTGATCAATCTGCCAGAGCTTCGCTACACTAGCCAGGATTGGGAAATGAAGGGAGTGCCGCCTCTTATTTATAGAAATGGCGGCGCGACGCGATATCGCGTATGCGATATCGCAGGAGAAGACGCGATATCGCGGCCTAGTGTAAACCGCGTCTCATCACCTTCCAACTCAATCATGGGGGAGACGGCCACATCTGCTGATCATTTAAGGCCCTGAGTTCCTTTTTAAGTTTTTGTTTTTGTTTTAAAAATTTCTTTAACTTTTCTTGTTTTTGTTTTGTAACATCATTGATACTTTTTCATTTCTTTGTGTGGTTGTTTATGTTGTTAGGTTCGTCACCTAATAAGTGCTCCTAATGGTGGTATGAACTGTATTCCATTGATTACTAATGTTTGGTTTTTACCTTTGAGTTATAATGTTGATACTAAGGTATGGTTCTTTTGATATAACAGGCAATGAGTCCACGTCATCCATGCATGCATGAATTTCTATGGTCTTTATTGGCTTGGAATTGTATGGTTCCTTTCTTAATCATAAAACTATCAACGAATTGGTGACTGAGCAGTTCTCAAACTGAGGAAGGACTTAAGGTCTGAAAAGGGTGTGAATTCAAGGGGATTTGATGCATTTGTGTTGGCCATTCTCTTGGGTGCTTGGATGTTTTCTTCTTGAGTTTTCCTTACCATTCCGATGTTGCTTCATTATCGGGAAGCTGAGCTAATAAAAATAATCAGTCTTTGCATGGTGTGGTTCTCATGCAAAAAAAAAAAAAAAACACAGTGAGAATTCAAAGCACACCCCTTAGACAAAATAATCATCTGGGCTACAAGCACTGGTTATGGAACTAAACAAACATGTTCCCTCTAACTAAGGCCCTCTCTCGCTTCCTACTTCTCCCTTTCTTGTTTCCTCGGAATGGTGGTGACTCTTTGGTGGCAACATTCTTGTTACTTCAAGTGGATGGATTGGCCAAATGTATTAATGCGAAGTCACTAGATGTGGATTGTTTGAGGCTGGATTTGGAATGAGATCTACTAAGTCACATTAACCATAAATACACAAGGGGCTGTACACCACCTTGTTCTTGGTACTCCATTCCATTTTCTTCTCCTCATCATTCTTTCTCCATTTTCCACTTCATTGCCAGTTGTATCAATAGTCTATATTTTTGTTGATGCATTCTTTTCTTTTTGGTAAATTCTTGTGGTTAATACTTTAACTCTTGATTTCGAACGACATTTCCAGAACCTACGGACTCTTTGAATGTGGGATTGTTAGGGCATTAAGGGCATAAGCCTGCTTTGGGGAGGACCCACTAGCATTCCTACTTGGTGCATCAGTTAACTTCTTTCCCTTAAACATTTCTGCAATCAACATTTATTTTGTTCATTTCCACCTCTAACATCCATTTTATTGGCGTTGCCATTGTTTCTTTTTCTCCATCTTTCTTACTCCTTATCTTTTTCCATTCTATTGCTATCGGAGGATCGCTCTTAGTCATGGGGGTCCTAGTCCAATTTTTTCAATTTTCTCCTAACCCCTACACCTTGGGTAGTCACCAGTGTTATATCTCCAGAATTCGTATTAGCCATATCACAACTCAGCCAATGGATCGTACACTGAGGTAAGGTATCAATTGCATTGTGATTTATTTATTCTTGTTGATATGAGACTGTGTTGTGTGTGCAGATGGCAATCATACAACAATGGACTAGAGCTGGAGGAAACACTTAGGATGGACTAGTGCTGGAATAGTCATGCAAGGATCAAGATTGATGGCACGGTTATGGATGGACAACAGAAAGCGCAATGTTGGTGTCGGTAGCAATGCATCTTCTTCTTTTCTCTCTCTTCTCTCTCAGCTACCAAATAAGGTCAGATGTCAAATGTGTATAGTGTTCACTCTTGTGGTCATGAACACTAGTATTG
Source organism: Gnetum montanum (assembly GCA_015680685.1). Taxonomy (NCBI): domain Eukaryota; kingdom Viridiplantae; phylum Streptophyta; class Gnetopsida; order Gnetales; family Gnetaceae; genus Gnetum; species Gnetum montanum. The sequence goes on from MNCI01015594.1 coordinate 3,316, forward strand.
CCATGTATTGTAATGATGATCTGTTCATGTGTCACCCCATTCACCATTAGTGTCATTCAAGTCAATAATCCCATACCTTCCCAATATTTTGTAAGGAATTCGAGGATGAGTTTTCATTTAGTCATGGGGGTATGATGAGCCGCGATATCGCAACCGCGATATTGCATCCTCGATAATGCATCCGCCAGGCGATATCGCGTCTTGCCTCATCTTCTATAAATAAGAGGTAGCGCTCGTTGTTCCACATAGTTAAACTTAGACCCTTAGATAAACTCTTGCAATTTTACCATTCCAGAGTTAGAATAATTCTTGTGTGCCCGCAGTAGGAGTCATAGAGTGAACGGATCTTTATTCGAGCAATTTGTACCTGAGCACATATTTGTGTACGATAATAAGATGAACTTTATGATAAACCTTGCAACATACAGATTAAGCTGAATAGAAATTAATTATTGTTGAATGTTTAAATGCTTTCTTAGTTAATTAATCTCTCTCTCAACCCTTGACTCTCCTAGTTAAGTACACTTAGTACAACCGCTTCAAGCATGTGTGTAGCACTTGGTAACCCAGTAACAATTAGCGTTTGGTAATCCCAACAGCGTTGCACTGGTTCAGGATGTGTGTGGCAAGTGGGAATGGATATTATTATCAGGAACAATCAGAACTTAGTTAGTGAATAGTTAATGAAAGTTAGTCACTTAGTTCTCCTTACCTTCCCCTATTAGCATAAGACATTAAAAAGATAAAAGCTATAAAAATCATACACCTTAAGCTTACTTAACCATACAACTGTGACAATACAAGTAACTTTGGGAAGATAGCGATTGATTAACCTTGAGTGTTCCATTAAGGCACGTAAGCACTTAGTCCTTGGAGTTTGACTGGATTGCATGTGAAACGCTCGTATTCGTATGGTTGAGTGTAGGGGTACCTTGCCACTCATCATTTATTTTATGCTTTATTATCTTTTAATAATAATAATAATAATAGTTCATTACTCATTTTGAATTATTGTTGATGTGCTTGTTAATCACATTGTTAAGATTCCTTTTGGTTATAGGTGGCTTTGGCATTAGTACCATAGCTGATGAGTGGCGAGGTACCCCTACACTCAACCATATGAATACGAGCATTCACGCATGATCCGATCGAACTCCGTAGACAGGCTAATCATGGTATTTAGATAGTTACTCATTGATCATAGTTCGTTGTCTTTCTACCTAGACTAGTATTTGCTTTGTCATGTATGGTTTAGTCCAGAGTGAGGTGTATGATGTGTTTCCTATCACTATGCTACTCCTAGGGACAATGGAAAATAACTTTGATTAACCTAAGAGGGAAAGGGAGAAGAGAGTCTAAGCTAGCCTAAGTGCGATAAGCATCCATCTCTTAATCATCTGTACACATCTTGGACCTCGTGTACTACCACTGGGATTACCAAGCGCATGTCCTAGGTACGTTACTAGGATACCAAGTAGTCACACTTAAATGCTCATGATTAAGTCATACTCATTCCACATTTAATAACAGGGGTAGGAGAGAAAGGTAAAGAGATATTAAGTAAGAAAGCAATAAATAACAATTAAACTAAGTGAATGTTGCAATGATGAAGTAATCTCGATCTTTATTGTTAGTCATGTGCATGTCCAAGTATGTCACACTCGAATAAAGGTTTCGTACAATTACAATCATCACACTGCAGGCATGCACTGAGGAAAGGGTTGAGAGGAATTGAAACTGACAAAAAGATCCTACTCTAACACTAACTTTTCCTATGACTTTCCCATGTGCCCAATTGTGTATTTATAGGCTCACACATGAACCACGATATCATGTATTTGATATTGCTAGCGAGGCCGTGATATCGTGTACCCGGTATCGAGGGTTTGATATTGGGACTCATCAGATATCAAGGGTGTGATAACAGGGGTCCGATAACAGGGGTTTGATATTAGCACTTGGTTAACAAGGGTTCGATATCAGCACTTGACAAACCACAATTCATCAATAGCTCAAACCTGGTGCCACACCAAGCCTGATCGGAGAACTTGAGCTTCCAGGGACCATGATGATTTTACGCTACTCTTTGTAAATTGACCTCCTATCCTTTATATGTATAGTGTGTAGCATAAGTGGGCGATAAGTTGGAGTAGCTAGCTAACTATATGTTTGAGTAGGATTGTTGTTTCGTAGAAGTTTTCTTTCATTTTTGTTCTTTCTCCCTTGTTGAGGCAAACAACATCTTTCAATTTTCTCACTAGGTTTTGAGTTTGGAATATGAAATAATTGAAATATAGGTGCACGGCAAGACATATACTTGAATAGAACTTTATAACTCAACATTACCCACCAAAATAGAACCCATAACGTGGAGCTTCCAAATTAAGAGTTTTACGATTAGATTAACACCTCATTATTATTTATAGGTATGTTATGTTGATTGTATAGCTTAAGGGTAGAACCCCTTTTATGGTTGTTTCAATGCATAACAATTTCCACACCACATGGTTGGATCATGTAATTTGTGGCTTACCAAGTCATAGGTTTAGTTGCAAAGTAATATGCTTCCAATATTGTTAAAAAAATGTATCTTACTCCAAAATCCCTACCATTACGTTATGTTACCATTATAACCAGTGATATATCAATTCCAATAAAGAATTACACCTATCATAATTTTCAACAATGGTGTGAAATGATAGGAAGCAACCAATTTAATTGCTATAACCCTGTAGGAGTAGGAATAAAAACCGTTAGATTTTCTTTAAGAAAAGAAAAATCCCAGGTTCAAACGTGGACCTTTTTAAGAGGATACATTCGGACCTAGGTATTCTCTAACAAAAATCAATAATTTCTTGTGTTGAATGTTAAAACCCTGGTGCCGTTTTTTCAGTGCAAAAGCCTCGTCTTTGCCCATCGCGCGTTCTGTGTCATCGGTCGTCTGGTTTTTCGGCAGCGGCGGCGAAGTGCAGAGAAGGACTTAGGCTATTCAGAATCATGGCGGCCGTTTTGCCTCAGGCAGAGGTCAAACTTTTCAATCGTTGGTCTTTTGAAGATGTTCAGGTTTGCAAATGTTTCTCTGCTTATGCCTCCTAGGGTTTTTTTATGGATTTTGAATCTATTATTTCAGCATCACGGTGCATTTATGGATCTCCGTAGCTTACAGCCGATTTTCGTTACTTTGGATCAGTAATTTCCGAATTGTTTTCATCGTCTTCGATATACAAATTGTAATGTTTTAAGCAATGTATTTCTGCTGTTTGTTAAAATTGGTTACATGTTTCGTTTTTGGATTGCATTCGGCCTAGATTACATTCTGTCTATGAAGGTAATCGATAATATAATGCAGAATAAAGCTTTCCCGCCGGTTCTTAAATTGTATTTGTAATGTAGTCCAGTAAATTTTTTCCCATTGTAATGGTTTCTGATTTTCTGTAAAAGATGAAACTTTAATATTGGTTCCTTTGTACGTGGCTGCATAATTTATGTTTCCGGTGAAGCTATCTGTTTTTTGCGTAGCCAGTTCTAGCCTCAGATTTGTTATGTGTGCGTGACCAGTAGTACAGCGTTGTTGTATGAAATGAATGCCCTTTATCGTTAGCGAGAAAACAGGTGTATTCTGTGGACGACATTTCAGCATCTTATGACAGAATTTGTTGCAAGTTCATTTTTGTGTTATCATTCTTCAATGGTAGCACAAGCGTTTATGTGAGAATTAAGTTTATATACAATCTGCCACATCGCAGTTCTAGGACATCTGCAAAGAGGGAAAAAAACGACATCAGAAGAAATAGTTGTTGATGATATAATGAAATTGCAAATAATAAAAATCTAATGAGAACTCATGTAGCTGAGGCTATTGTTTGGGACAGAGCTAACATGATGATGAAGAAGTTCTTGTTCATCTTTTTGAAATAACCTGTGTAAAAGCAATGCAATGGTCTTATGAGGGTACTGTTTTTCTCTTTTCAGGTTAGCGACATTTCACTGCAAGATTACATAGCTGTTTCATCACAGAACTTTGCAATCTACGTTCCCCACACTGCTGGAAGGTACTCGGTGAAACGCTTTAGAAAGGCCCAATGCCCCATTGTTGAAAGGTTGACGAACTCTCTCATGATGCATGGCCGCAACAATGGTAAAAAGCTGAAGGCTGTCCGCATTGTTAAACATGCCATGGAAATCATTCATCTTCTCACAGACCAGAATCCTATTCAAATTCTCGTTGATGCTATTATTAACAGGTTACTCCTTTCTTTCTTGATGTGTGTTACTTTAACTGACTGGGATCTCCATGGTTATGGAATTAATACGCAATTTGTTTGTTCATCTCTATGGTTATGGAATTAATACTCAAATTTATTTATTGAACAATGTCAGTGGTCCAAGAGAAGATGCTACCCGTATTGGCTCTGCAGGTGTTGTCAGACGTCAAGCAGTCGATATATCCCCTTTGAGACGTGTGAATCAGGCCATTTATTTGCTTACCACTGGTTCTAGGGAAAGTGCTTTTAGGAGTATAAAAACAATTGCAGAGTGCCTGGCTGATGAACTTATTAACGCTGCTAAGGGGTCTTCTAATAGGTATTGTATATCTATTTTTGTCAAGTGTGTTACGAAGCTTGGCAATAGTTGCTAATGATGTATGTGTTGTGATGCAATGCAGCTATGCTATCAAGAAAAAGGATGAGATTGAACGTGTTGCCAAGGCTAACCGTTAATCAGTTTTCTTTTTGCTGGAGTGCAAATTCTGCTGTTTTCAACTTCAATTAGTTATTATGCTATGCTATAAAGATCAACGTTGTTTTCGGTTTTGTTTTGTATTTGGAAAATGATTCTGAATTGCAGCGCCTTGAAGACTAGGTTCTAGACTTGCATTTTTGTCCCAGAGAGGCAAATGTCATTTATTGTAGCAGTTAACATTGAAGATAATTTTTAAACAAATGTGATTAATCATTTTTGATGGAGACTAATTCAGAGTCACGTGCTCTAATAATCGTGCATTTTTGTCCGGTTTGTTATGTGCAACAGCTCTATTTCGGAATAGTATAGGGATGCCTTTTCCTTGATAAATAACGAGCCAAACATTCTATTGAACGTGATTGAGATCCAAAATAGTTTACGGATTTTGTAGTGTTAGCCACATGCAACTCATGACAATATCTTTGGTTGGTAATTACCTGTTTTCAACTACAATATCTTTGGTTGGTTAATTTTTAATTGTTATATGATTCAACATAGGAATTTTAATGAATTCCATGCGTTGGATTTTATCTACTTAATCAGTTTGTTTGGTTATTACATATGGCTTGATGCACGAGTGTTTTATTTTATATGAAACATGAATTAAGATTGAAAGATGCCTATTAAGATCAAAACTACGGTTATATGTTGTGTGGGGGTTATCAATGATTTGATCACATCTTCAAATTGAACTTTTTGATTACTGAGGTACGTAATGGTTCTTCATTTGTTTTTTCTGTTTTGCAATGACTTGAGTTACTTTAACCAAGGAAATCAATTATTGATAAGAACACTTTAGTACCGGGAAAATGTTTAGCCTTTTACAGTTAACTTATATAAGAGATTTTCAAGTAGGATATTTTGTTTCTATTGTAAAAATGAATGCTGTGCTTACTCACGGGCTTTCAATTAGAAATTGTAGGCTTATGGTAATGATATCAAAAAATGTTCAAAGTTTGTTTCTTACATTAGAAATCTCTTGAATTTTTCCCTAAGGAATTGCAAATTCTTAATGGTAATTCTGATTGAAGTTGTGGACTAAGTTGCGAACAAGTGAAAATCGTCCATTCATCATTAGAAGCATAATTTTGGAATCTTGCCTGTTTGGATTTTATTATTGAAGTCGGTTGTTAAATCGTTATGTACTTATAATGAAGTGACTTATTATCTATCAATTTATTTTTTCAAGTGTTGTTAATCTACTTCAATGAATTAACTATAGTCAACTTCAAAGAATTGACTATGGGAGTGGATGATTGATTGGTTTAGTGATCTACTTAGTGATAGTGCAATGATTGTCACATTGAAATCTATGATGTAATATTAAATTAGACAATCAATAGATATTGGAACATCATCATAATCCTAGTCTTGTCCCAACAGAATGGGGTTGGTTACAAGAGATTTTTTTAGCTCTTCACCTCTATGAAGAGCTATATCTCTGTTTATTTGCAATTTCTTTGCCTTTTGCCTATGGATATTGGAACCCTTTCCCAAAATTTGAAAGATGTATGTTAATGGGTCTTTTAGTGTATTTTAATTCTTTTCTTATTGCAATGCAAAATTATTTTTATTTTTTTCAATTATACTTTCATGAAAGTTTTTAAGGTTCAATGAGTATTTCTTGAAAGTTTTGTTTTTGCTTTTGTAGTTTAGTTTGGATGCATTGGTAGTGGGTTCCAAAGAGTTTGCCAAGTTTTGGAGTTAAAAAGTTGGAAATTTTTACAAAATTTTTGTTTTTGATTCTGGTTGTTTTTTATAATTTTGAAATTATAATTGAGGTTTATTACCCTTGAATAAATCCGAAGGATGTGTAATATAGATGCAAATGAACTTGTCAATATTCTCATAATGGTTTTTCTTGGATTAATGGTCATCATGTTTTTTCACAATGTATATACTTTATTAGTTCTAATACTAATATTCGACCAAGATTCAATTATCTTTGGAAGCTTAATCACAATGTGTAGGTATGAAAGTAGTGAATTTAGAAAATATGGAATGCCACTATTTCAAAAATTAGATAGTTTTTGTGGTACTTGATTCATTTAGGTTTGCTTATTGGTATTTGGCACTCATTTAGTTGTTCATGACCCAAGATATCCTATCTACAACAAGAAAGATACAAATATCCATTGTTTTTTTTTACCTATCCCCTTGCTTGTAGCTCTTGGACTTGTAGCAAGTATTTACATGGTTTTTAACCAAGATTGGATGAAGTTTTTGTTGGTGACACTCTTCAACTTTAGGGATTTTTGCTTCATACGCATTGCTTTCATCCTCTTATTGTTTATGTCATCTAGAAGTTTTGATGTAATGTGGGTTTTCAAAGAGATTTTCCAGCTAATTTTTTTACATTGTTAGTTAGGTGACATTATTTAACAACTCATGATTTAGTTGAATTGTTAAGTGGTTCTCTTTGGTTTTTCTTTTTTATTAATAGAAAGCCTTTAGTAGGGAATGAAAACCCATTTGAATACTTGTAAACATAGGCAAGGTTTGATCATTTTCTTACCCTATAAGGGAGGTTTTTCAAGATTGGTTACAATGATAAAAACTTGAAAAGACATCGCCAAAACTATCGGGCCTTTCCTTTTTTGTAGTTTTGGAGTTTCTCCTCTACTTCTCTACTTCTTTGCTTTTGCACTTTGAATTCTTATTTTTAATATATTTATATTTTGGGGTTTGACACCTAGACAACTTAACTTGTCCAAAATACATTGTTAGCAATAAATCCAAACTTACATTTCTATATAATTCCTAATGAATTTGTTAAACAAATTAACTTGTACAAAATAATTATTACCAATAAATCCTAATACAATGAATGTGTTCAATAGTCATGTTACTTAAACACTTCTATATAATTTCTAGTTGATCAGAAATTGGAAATTTGCCATTTTCTTTTGATTTTGCAAATTCTAATAATACATATTATGTTATTTTTAGCTCTAATAATATATGTGGTTGCTCTTTATCTTCTTGTAGTAAATATAATATTGACATGTTTTGTCTTTGTGCTACACATTGTTCTATCACCAAATTTAGTAGTAATGAATTGTGAGTCTAATGAATGTGTCCAATAGTCATGTAACTTGAACATTTCTATATGATTTTAACAACTAACATTGGTAGCTTGAATAGCTCACAAAAAGATTGATTAGAGTTTTGCCTCTTTTTTTGTTTTTTTGAAGAAATCTATTCAACAATATTCTAATAATACAAATTGATGTTCTGTTATTTATAGCTCTAATAATACATCATGTTATTATTTGTAGCTCTAATAATCTATCCAATAGTCACATAACTTAAAACACTTATTTATAATTCGTGGAACCAACATTGATAGATTGAATAGCTCATAGAAAGATTGATCAAAAATTAGAAATCTACCATTTTCTTTTGATTCTATAGCATTTTAATAATACATGTTATTGATATTTTGTTATTTTCACCTCTAATAATACATGTTATTGCTGTTTTGGTTCTTGTAGTAAACACAATCATGAGCGGTGGAGTAGTCCAACACTCAACCATATGAGATACGAGTGTTCATGCGTAGCTTGGTCGAATTCCGTAGACAAGGCAATGTGATTATGCTAATAATTGGTTTGAGTTTGTGATTGTTGTCTTTCCATGGGAGCTAGTAAAATCAATGCATATGGTTTAACTCACAATGAGGTGTATGATAACTGATGTTGCTTTGGCCATTTTACTCCTAGTAAACATAGGGTAAATGAAAGAGGTTTCTATGTCTAAGTAAACAACAAATGAATCTAGTCTATCCTAGGCGATATCTGTTCCTGACTCTCTGCACATGTCTTGGACTTATGTAATCGTTATTGGGATTACCAACTACCTTGCTACTAGGCAAACCAAGTGATAATACTACTGGGTTATCAAACGATCACACTTTACACTCGGAATCAGTCATATCCATTTTGCTTAGCAATAGTAAAAGTAAGGTTCATGAGAAAGTAAACTGTAACTAAGAAAATAGTAATCAGTAGGCTAAGTGAAAATAGTAAACATTATTCTAGGTAAATAGTAAAAACTAAGTGGATACTACAATGGTGAAAAGTAATCTTGATTTTTATTTTTGTTTACACTTGTGTCCAAGTACAAAATGCTCAAATAATGACTCTGTACAATCACTCAACACCACATTGTGAGCATATACTGCTAAGTGCTAAGTACTAAAATCAAGAAAATAAACTGATAGAGTTTCACTAAGGTGGAATGAAATTATTGTTTGAACCATGCACCTAAGTGTCATATTTATAAGCCTGCACGTGTTCGCGATATCAAATATCTAACATCGTAGCTTGTGGCTTGATATCAAGGATTTGATATTGCAGCTCCTATATTGGATGCCTGATGTCGTAGCCATGTAAAAATTGATTTATCATACCCTTATGACTAACTAAAAACTCATCCTCTAGTAAAAATAAAATAAGGATGAAGTTTCCTACAAAATTGGGAGGTAGATTTACATGACACTAACTACTATGTACATGACTCTTAGTTGTCGCAATGATGTTTACAAAATGACACAAGATATGACATGATAACTGAAACACCACAAAATTCTAAGCTTAGTACTTCTCCAACAAGAATCGAGCTAACTCATGACGCTCCCCAGCATGACTAAAGCTTGAGGGCCCCACAAATAGCTTCAAGTAGAGTCGAACTCAACAAGAAGCAGTTCCCTGGGACCCGTAGATGACCACGGCGACATCTGGTATCAAACATGGCAACTTTGGAGCTCAAGATACTTAGTTCTCACTAAGTATGCAGTATGTAGCGTATACACCCAATGTATACGCCCAGCGTACATGCCTCACAGATACGCTCGACATGTATGACTGATGTGTATGCCCAACATGCAATCCCAAAGACAACATGGAAACGACACTTCAGAGCAAGATTTTGTACAAAGCATTAACTCACAGGAATAGAGCAACTATCAGGTGTCATCATGGGCCCCAGAAAGTTGAATTTTGGTATCGACATCATGCACTTTGGAGTTCATACGCTGAGCATGTACTTCTTGCATGAACAGCATATACGTCCAGCGTGTACGTATACGCTCAGCATATACAACATGTACGCCAAGCGTATACGCCCAACATGTACAATATGTACGCCTAGTGTGTAGCACAACGTATACCAGTTAAAGCTCTTCAGAACCGTGTCAGATCAAGGTCAACCAAGCTGAACATCCACAGGTAGCATTCTCATGACCTCCGAATTCAAATCTGAAGGCCGAACGACTTCTTTTGTTTTGATCAAGTCTGTACGCCGAGTTCACACGCCCAGTGTGTATACGCTGGCGTACAGCAGTATACGCTGGCGTG
>MNCI01015594.1:13424-29470 GCA_015680685.1 Gnetum montanum
GAGACAAAAAAAAAAGAACTAGAGATACGGAGAAATAAAAAAGTGAAACAAAAACCTGTACGCTGGACCTCAACCCTGCACGCTGAGCATACAACCTTCACGTTGTGCCTACAGTTCAAACCAGCACACCATCATCCCTCTGCATCCACCGGGGCTCATCGTCTGCCTTGTGTTAGATTCACAACTACGTTAGACCGGTGCATTGTAACTTTCCTTTTTGCAATAATATCGCCACATTTCTTCTACTAAGATTTGTTACAGTTTTTCGTTCATTATTGCATGCCTATTGTTTACGTTCCTGTATGTTTACGCTCTGTTTGACATTAGTTACGCTGTTTATGCATAACCCAGCGTATAGTATAACAGTGTACGTTCGGGGAAATCCTTGTCAGATCTGCGTGCTGACCATTCAAGGTACTCTGCCTTCATTAATTCTAGCTTGCCCTCAAGCGAAGGTAGAGTCTTCTGTGCTTGTCCGGGGATCTCCTAGTTTCTGTTTCATTCTAGCTGAAGACCGACGATTTCGGATAGTACAGAAAATGACGTTAGAAGGAGAGCCTGACTTGTTTTTTGTTTAATCGAAACACTGATCACGTTACCTCTACAAACATAGGGTTTACGCTGCTACAGTGTTCACATTGCTACAGGGTTTACGCTACTACAGGGTTTACGCTGCTACAGGGTTTACGCTGTTACAGTCCTTCATGCTGCTACAGTGTTTATGCTGCTACAGTACTGCTACAGTGTTTTTTCAAAAAAAACACACAAAACACATTCGTTTCAAAGTCGAATTCACCACAATTTGCACCAAACATCAAGTCGGTCTAAGTACTGACTGCCACTAACATGGATCACCTTGCCCAAGCACACATCACCATGGAATCATCCCAAAAATCCAGCGCACGTGCCTTTATAGTCCCCACACAAGAACAACATAACTACATCTGTGTGAAGATTCAGGCCAACCTTCCTATTGACCACACAGAACAGGAGGCAAAATGAAACTTCGAGCGCAGATACATGGGAGGTCATGAATTCGCCCCCTTTGTATATGACATCATCCCCCTTTCTGAGCCTCACCATCGATCCATCTCTCAACTCCTTCTAGCAAGGGGCCAAACTACATGGCGACCCACTGAGGAGCCCCAAAACCAACATGATGTAGATGACTTCAAGGCACAATCTGAACCCGAGGATTCATACCACACCCTCAGTCCCCAGGCCTACGTGAACCCATCACTCCATCCTCACATGGGACAGACAGCCACTCACCAAGTATCAATGAGCACACAACCACCGGTATCCCAATAGAGATTACCTACACCCATCTCCACTCAGTACATACCGCACGTGCAAACGCATGGGGCCACTTTTACTACATCGGCCCCGCACATCCAAGGTGTCACTTCATATTTTATGGCTAGGCAAGGAACCATACCCCTTGTTCAAAAATCCACTCACTTTAACGTGCCACACCCCACAACCATAACTCTGAACATTGCTCCACAGCAACAAATGACAACCCAACAACCTCCCCAACCAACTAATCTGCCTACCGCTCAAGAGTGGGCAGAAGCTAAACAAATGATGCAAGCATTAGCTGAAGAGGTAAAGCACCTCAAAATTGCAAACACTGAACAAGTTAAAGTACTAGAATTCTACCACGATGATTCAATTAGCACTTCAGTGCCACCATTAGCTTTGCCCAAGGGAATCACACTTCCACAGCTGACCAAATACAACGGGAAGGGAGATCCAAATGCTCACTTAGTCACGTTTCGATCAGAAACTCTATTGCTTCAAGCTTGGCCCCACGCAATCTTGCACGTGTTTGCTATGTCCTTAACGAGCGTAGCCTTAGACTGGTACCGAGCCTTACCTCGTAACTCCATATCCTCTCTTGAGAATTTGTTACATTAGTTCGTTACTAGGTTTAAGTACAACCTAAAGCCTGAAGCAACCCTAGATACTCTGATACAGGTGAAATAAGCACCACTTGAGCCTATGCAAAATTTCATCCAACGATGGAGTGCAGTCCTTAACGAACTTCATGAGCCCATCCTTGAAAAGTATTTGCTGACGATTTTGAAGGGAGCTGTGAATGACTTCATTAAGTTAAAAATGTACTACCTAAGCGCTCAAACGTTGAGCCAAGCGTTCACACAGATCAAGATCATTGAACAAGCTGCATAAACCAGCAATGACCCCGCCTATGTGGCTTACAAGAACCAAAATTTCGCCAAACAACAGACAATAATGGAAACTGTAGCCGCAAGCACAAAAACAACAAACACCAGTACCAACCCGCCTGCAACAATAAGGGCCACCCCAAGGCCCAACTTTCAATGCAAGGATCGCTCTAAGTACACACCGCTACCTGCGCGACCTTCTGAACTACTAGAGCAACTCCTTAGAATTGGGCAAATACAATACAAATAAGTAGCGGAAAATGCCCGTCGAAGACACGATAGGTACTGTGAGCTACTGAGGAACCCCACCTTAGCAGCACCAAATGAGCCCCCGGTCCCACGACACTTCAAATTAGATCAATTCTGTCACTACCACCAGATGTCCGGTCACAATACCAACAACTGTCATGTGTTACAGGATGATCTACAAGAAATGATAGAGTGGGGCCAACTAAACATCAACACCTTGAATCAACCGAGCATAGATGATGCCCCCTATGTCATAAACTCCATTGGCATAGATAGTAAGCCTAAACCTGTGCGGCAACCTTTTGTGATCCGTGTGCCTCCGAGCAAGGCAACGATCCCCTCTGCCTCTATGAGCAAGAGACCTCCCATCATCACCAAGGTGCCACCTAGAGCATCGACGACACCTTTCATGGTCAAGGTACCACCACCTCATACGTCCGCTAAGATGTTAAACTAGCCAGATGCAATGCAATCCCAAGCACCGAAGACACCCTTTGTGGTCAAAGTACCACCAAAGTCGTCCGCTAAGATGTTAAATTGGCATGTTGCACCAATGACAATAGCAAAGGAACCTTTCGTTATCAAGGTGCCACAACAGGCTAGTCAAACAACAACAACACCTCCTAAACTCCCATTTGTGATAAAAGTGCCACCACGCGATGGCCCATCACTTACCCTGAGCCCAACCGTAGGAAACGTCTCAACCTCTCCTCCCTCAAGAGTCAACCTTGCCAACAACATGGATAAGCCTACCAAATGGCAGCAGAAGAGGAAAAACGAACAACGAACAACACCCATAGCTGAAACAAAGGACACACCTAGTATACAACAACTAAACACTGGGGGCCCTGCTCCTAATCCCAAACAAACCAGGCCCAAGCCCTCAACCCATACAGAGGCAACCAACACAATGGTAGACAACACAGACTTTGTAGCTACACTGGCCCAGGTGAAACAAAACCTCAAACAAAAGAAAACAACCATGAGCTTGTACGATTTGGTCATGACATCATTGGCTCATTGCGAAGCCTTAGCGCGAACGTTAGCATCCATTCCTATTACAGAGGACATCCCTGCTAACATGGAATCCATCCGTGCAACGATTTCACAACACACACCACAAGGATTGGGTTTAAACACCTTAGCCTTTCATGATGATGCAGTTAAACGTAACCTTGAATGAGGGGAAGTCACAACAGCTCCATTGTCAATTAGTGTACGTTTCGGGAAATGTACCATTCGCAGAGTGCATGTTGATGACGGTGCAGCAACAAACGTAGTTCTATACTCCGTCATTGACAAACTAGGCATGGCAGATGAGATCATGCCAACAGAAACCACGTGTTTAAAATATTTCAATGGATCATGTGTCACAGTTAAGGGCACAATCAACTTAGCCTTTGTGGCAGGAGAACAATTCCCCACCAGCGTGGAATTCACTGTCATAGAAGAGATGTCCTGTTTCAACATGATTCTTGGTAGACCTTGGCTAGCACAACAACAAGCCGTTTCCTCACCGATACATCAAGAAATCCACCTTCCATATGAAGGTGGACAAGTCATTATACATGGAGACAACACTCCCTTTCAAGCTAACCACAACATAGACATGTCATAGGTCTTGAAAGAGGAGCCTCTTGAAGCAACACCTACAACAACAAACACAACACCTAGAGCTAAGATGCCCGAACGAGGGGTAAAAACTGAAAGCCTCCCAGAGCAAACTAGCATGCCTCCTAGACCATGTTCGACTTAGAAACAATTGCATAATCAAGACTCCCCTGCGGCCAAAGACACGTCTGATCTCCGCCCACTCTTCACCTTTGTTCATTGTGCATACGTCACCTTAGTTTATATTGTATTAGCTTACGCGTTCTCTCATGGCCCGAAAAGGCCTTAAACTAAACCATGGCCCGAAAAGGCCTTAAACTACCACCGTTTCACATTATCTTCTATTTATTGGTGCATTTCAGTTCATGTTTTCTGCAGTTGCTATTTAATATTGTTTTCTCTAGTAGCTTTTGTTTACAGGATCATACAGATGCACACGCATGCATCCACACAGAGCAGTCCTGGCATCATGACTTAAAACTAATACCACAGAATGTCCTGGCATCATAACGGTAAACCGACATCACAGAGCTCTGTCCGACATGATACTAAACTGTCACACTCATTCACCAGAGTCCGCTAAGACTATAAACTAGCTTGCCTCTTCATAGTCCTCCACGACTATAAACTAGCATCGTACTGTTCGCTACGACGATAAACTGGCAACGTCCAATGGGTTATGATGTAAAACTAACCCACGACAATCCGCTAAGACTATAAACTGGCCAGATCATTTCTGGCACATTCATCTGCTACTGTAAATCATGACATTTCTTCATCAATGCCTGTTGCATCATTCATCACATTAGCTCTGAAGTGTTCACATGGTGTCTCCATGGTGTCTCCATTCTGCTCATTTTGTTTGCCTTAAGTTTCACATGGTGTCTCCATTTGCATCAGTCACATTCATGCCTGAAGTGTTCACTAACTCATTTACTTGTGGTTTTCTTGTCTTCTTAGGGTTGTGTTTGCAGGATGACACCCAATGGTGCTCGTACATGGATACACTTCATCACGGTGACAAGGTGCCACATTGTTTCTGATGCACACAACCAGGTTAATCAATCTGTTCAAAAGTACATTCCCAGTTCCCAATACATTCTCCATTTCCCCAACACTCTTATTCCCTTTCCTACCCGGTTACAATTCCTAGATACACCTAGTATACCCCAAAACTTTGAGCACACTGTTACACGCTGTGACACTCTCAAGCAACTGCAACACACAATATGGCACATGAGCATGAGTGCAAAATTGAAAGAAAGCTCTTTCCAATAAACAAAGAGACAAAAAAAAAAGAGAGACAACACAAAAAAAAAGCAAAGAAAAAGAAAAGAACAAAGAGCAAAGAGCAAAGAGCAAAATAAACCACAAGACCCTTGGCACTTCCCATAAACCTCAAGCGGGAAGGCAGTTGTCTTGGAAATAAATACTCATGTCTCAAAAACTCAAGTAACATCTCATTGCGCAGCTTTGGCTCTCTGCCAATAGGTTCTCTTTATCACCAAACAAGGGGCCTGTTCCTCCAAAGAACGCAACCCACCATCACGTGACCAACAAGTCCTCTTAAACACTAGACAAGAGTCTTGTTCCACCAAAGGACGTACACCTCATATCTTGGTCCCAAGTCTACTAGACAATGGCTATTGACAAGGATCAACATGACCCATACACACACTAGAGCATCCCCTTCACCTTGCACAATCCCTTGATTAGTTTCCAATCCCCACAATTTCCATTTCCCTGATCCAGCCACAAACTTCATTTCCCTAATCCTATGTACTACTGGACACGGTGCGATGACATCTGGTCAAGTGTCGAAGGACAATACTACTAAGTTTCTTGTGGTGTTTTGTACTTCTTTGTCGACGGCTCTTGGGTCGATTCCTCCAAGTGTCAACAAAGAGGGGCCAATGAAACACCATAAAATTTTGAGCTTAGTACTTCTCCAATAAGAATCGAGCTAACTCATGACGCTCCCCAGCATGACTAAAGCTTGAGGGCCCCACAGAAAGCTTCAAGCAGAGTCGAACTCAATAAGAAGCAGTTCCCTGGGACCCGCAGATGACCATGGTGACATCTGGTATCAAACATGGCAACTTCGTAGCTCAAGATACTTAGTTGTCACTAAGTATGCAGTATGTAGCGTATACACCCAGTATAAATTCCCAGCATATATGCCCAGCATACATGCCTTACATATACGCTCGGCATGTATGACTAACGTGTATGCCCAACATGCAATCCCAAAGACGGCATGGAAATGGCACTTCAGAGCAAGATTTTATACAAAGCATCAACTCACAGGAACAGAGCAACTATCATGTGTCATCATGGGCCCCAGAAAGTCAAATTTTGGTCTCGACATCATGCACTTTGGAGTTCATACGCTGAGCATGTACATCTTGCATGAACAGCGTATATGCCCAGCGTGTACGTATACGCTCAGCATGTACAACATGTACGTCCAGCGTATACGCCCAGTATGTACAATGTGTACGCCTAGTGTGTAGCACAACGTATACCAGTCAAAGCTCTCCAGAACCGTGTCAGATCAAGGTCAACCAAGCTGAACATCCACAGGTAGCATTCTCATGACATCCTAATTCAAATCTGAAGGCCGAACGACTTCTTTTGTTTTGATCAAGTCTGTATGCCGAGTTCACATGCCCAGTGTGTATACGCTAGCGTACAACATTATACGCTGGTGTGCAGCACGCCGCACACTTGTAAAATTTCATTCTTTTGCATTCGGTCAACGCACCACATGTCACCCAACCTGAGAGTCCAGCAATCCACAGCCAATCATCCCCTCTTAGACCCAAGTCTAACATCTAAACTGGTATAAAAACCCCAATTTTTCACTAGATAGGAGGGGGGGGGGGGGGGGNGCAAAACCAGAGACCAAAAAAAAGAACCAGAGACATGGAGAAATAAAAAAGTGAAACAAAAACCTGTACGCTGGACCTCAACCCTGCACGTTGAGCATACAGCCTTCATGCTATGCCTACAGTTCAAACCAGTACACCATCATCCCTCCGCATCCACCGGGGCTCATCGTCTACCTTGTGTTAGATTCACAACTACGTTAGACTGGTGCATTGTAACTTTCCGTTTTACAATAATATCGCCACATTTCTTCTGCTAAGATTTGTTACAGTTTTTCGTTCATTATTGCATGCTTATTGTTTATGTTCCTGTACGTTTACGCTCCGTTTGACATTAGTTACGTTGTTTATGCATAACCCAGCGTACAGTATAACAGTGTACGTTCGGGGAAATCCTTGTCTGATTTGCGTGCAGACCATTCAAGGTACTCTACCTTTGTTAATTCCAGCTTGCCCTCAAGCGAAGGTAGAGTCTTCTGTGCTTGTCCGGGGATCTCCTAGTTTCTGTTTCATTCTAGCCGGAGACCGACGATTTCGAACAGTACAATAACTATAAAACAAAAAAACAAAAAAAAAAATTTGGTGAAGCTTGACATAGCCTTATGTAGTTCTTAGTGGTCATGGCTCCTCCATCAGTTTCTTCCCCTTGTTGTCAGGCTTCTAAAATTTGTACTAGTTCAAGAGTGCTTGAAGTTTCTCCTCTTCCATTCTTGGATCATATACCATCCATGCTTGTTGTGCAATATGCGATGGAGTAGGTACATCCCATGGGCACAATAGCTATGGAAACATCTAATTTTCCTTGACATACCAAGCTGTGAATTGCCTCCTCTCCTCTTCGAATTCTCTAGCCTTTTCTCGTAGTTCATGGTGATCAGTCAATCTTTGGGCCAAGTTTGTTGCTACATCTTTCTACCCTTGGTAGCTAGCCTTCAATACTTCCAGTTCAGAGTTTGCCACTTGGAGTTTCTATAAAGCATCTTTATGATCTTCAAACTCTTTCTTGTATAAGGCATAGATGGCTGCTACTTGTTGTTTTGGCTCATTTCTGGGCTTGCCTACTGTTAACATGGCCAAGTTAGCATAACAAAGGTTAGCTGACCCCATGTACTCTTTTATGTCTTCAATCTATAGGTTTTTTTTTCTCACTTCTGCTTGGTGGACAAGGGCATAATTGTCCAAAATGGGTTGCTAGTCAGGATTTTGTGCTAAAATGATGCTGATTCTGGCTTTGGCCATCTGGACCTCTTTCTTGTTGACTTGCTTGTACATGTCTACTTAATCACAGAAGTGTTCCTTGAGCCTTTTATGTTTCTTTACCTCATTTTGCCATGTGCTTATTTTAATGGCTAACTTTTGTTAGATGGCATGTACTTCCTCCATTAAGAGGATTCAATTTTCTCTTACGAGGTGACTCATGTCTTTGTTGACCCTCATCAATTGTTCCCTTAAGAAGTAGTGGATGCTCTCCTTTAAGATGTTTTTCTACTTCTTGATAGTGGTCAACCTCACATTATCAACAACGAGTTGTTTATTTTCCTCTTGGACTACGGTAAGTGCCTTGACATGTGCACATGTTGTGCTTCAACTATGGAGGCATTTCATACTGCTTTCTCCTTCTCTATTGCCATTTGTTTGTTTTGCTCGATTAGGCCTTCATTTGTTCAGTTCTAAATTGCTCTATTTGGTCAGGTGCAACGAATTGAGTTGGATCTTTTCATTTAGATCTTAGGGCTACAATTTCTTCTTGTAATATTAGAATTTCATTCTATGCATGCTCTGCCCTTGTCTTTGCTATGACTAGTTTTCCTTTGATAGTAATTAGCTCAGACTGTAGTGTAGTGACATCACTAGGGATGTTAAAAAGTGTTGTCATGACTTTCCTAGTCTGCAGTAGTCTATTGAGCACATTCTCATGGTCAGCATGAGTCATTGAGGTTTGGCTAACATTTGAGCATCTTTGGCTCTAGTTAGATCTACAAATGGCACAATAGGTACATTGAATGATTCTTTAATGTGATCAGTGATCACCTCTACTGCTCCTGCTACATCTTGGTGCTACATTACCATGACTGTGGCTCCTTCTCCTATCTCTAGCACCACTTGGATCAATGCATCATTTCCAGAGATTTGTTGTGACCATTAGACCTCTCCTTCTAACTATAATGAGATCTATCCACTTGTTGGATCTATTGAAACTATGGGTTGGATGGCACTATCAATAAATTTGTAAAGGTTGGCCTCCTTCCTTGTTCCCCACTTGATGGCTTTTGCAATCTGTTGTAGATGACTCATCGACAGTCTATAATCTTGTGATGGTGGTGGTGGAACTTGCTATTGTTGCTCTTTCTATTGCTACTATTGTTTCTCTTGTTGTCATTCTTACTCTTCATCCTAATCTTTCCTAGATGGTGCTGGTTTGAATAATTCAATGTATGAAGCATTTTGGGCTCTCATGGGAATGTCATTGGTGTATCCCAGCATTTCAACTCACTTGCATAGTTTTCTGATAAGGTAGGGAAATGGAAGTGTTGGCTTTCCTACCATTCTTTCTTCAAGCTACCTCCGAATTTCCATAAAGTAGAGTTATGCGAGGTTGATATTGTATTTGTTCATCAAGATCATACTTCCTCTAGTTGCATAAATGGATATTCAATTGAGTCCTTTTTTTGGGAATAGGTGATAGGTGCCAATTTTGAAGTAGATTCTTTCTTCCAAAGTTAGCTCATTATAGCCCTTATCTTCTTTGGCATATGCTTGTTTTAGCCGTAGTTTTCTGGTTTTAGGATTTGATCGAGTGGATAGATGTGCTAACCTTGCCCCTTCGTTGGGTATATTCAAAGCTTTTGCAATTGCCTTGATCAAGAATGAAATTGAGACTCCTCCAATGTTAACTGTTGTATCCTCTTCCTTGTTGTGCTAGAACTAATAGGTTTCCCCAAGGTACCATTCACCACTATTAGACAAGATAGGCCACAATGGTGATGCCTTAAGTTGTGTCTTTATTGCTTCTAGTGTAAATTCCATGAACGGGCCAAAGTTCATCTCCACAATGACTATGGCCAAGATGGATCTTTTTTGAATAGATTAGAGGCAGTCCTGTGAAAACATGAGGTGTTGTCCTTGCACTGGTGGTTCTTCTACCTCTCCTTGGGCTAATTGTCCCATAGTAGGAGTCTCTTGATGAATGCTAAATGATTAGGCTTCCTTCTCCTCATGTTTTAGTTCTTGTCCTTCAATTCGGCCTCTTGGCCATTTGCTTGCACCTTGTGAGGATCCTCCACCATTTGCAATCATCAAGGAATTAGGAATCATTGGAAGGTGTTATCTAACTTTTATCACTCCCTTCCTTTCTCATACCTTTAGTTAGATCAAGGTTTTATTTGTTAGGATTGCAGAGTTAAATTTTTTTTGCAAAACATTGCCCCATAAGTGTTAATTTTCTTGTAACCCCCACAATTATCTATTTTGCTCTTATTTATGGCTCATTACGATTGGTTATGACTTCTTAAGAATATTATTTGAGTGTTCTAGCTTCATCATGATTAGTTTTTATTAACAATTTTCAAGTTTCACTTCATTCTTACCCTTAAAATACCTTATGGGAGTTAGAAATTTTTGAAAATTTGGCTTAAACTTTCCTTACTAGCACCTGCCATGACTAAGATGAACACTTCATGATCAAATAGGTTCAAAAAGCACGAAAATGAAAGCACTAACGGTCAAGTTATGGCTTGGGAAAGTTAGGAGGTTAGAGCTTAGATTAGAGAAGGAAAGTTGAAAAATCTTCCTTGTGTGCAAATAAAAATGATGAAAAATTTGGCTAAGTTCCCATGTATTTATATTTTTTGGCAGACCTAATATCGAGGACTCGACATCAGGGACCCAATATCGGTGTAGACCTAATATCGGAGCCCAAAAATTTGCACTTTTCATAAGGGTTTGATGGGAAAAAACTATTCTTTTGGATTTCTGGAAGGTTTTAAGGTTGCTTAGAGGATTTGGATTATAGAGATATGCATATTTTTGTCAAAATTTTGTCATTGGAAATTCATAGAGAAGGAATCTCAAGCTACAAAAGTTCATAAGATGGATAAGAAGGGTAATGAAGTCATGTAGTGAGAACAGATAGTTTAAATGATATCAGAAATGTTTATTGGCATATGTTGATGTTTTAAGGTTCAAGATGATGTGGAATTGCTTGACGAGATAAGATGCAACAGTTATACAAGTGGGTCCTCACAAAGCAAGCTCCAACCCTTAATGCCCTTGTATAACCACACCTAAAAGTGTCCTTAGGCACTTAAGGAGTTAAATGTAAAGCATACTTGTTTAGCAAAACACACATGTTAGTACCACCAAATTGAAAAATAACTCTATGTTAAACAAAACCACAAGTTATGAGTGTTCTTATAGTGAAATGAGATGGTCTTAGCAGGGATTGCACAAATCGAGATGTGAGGCATGTATCTTACCATAGGCATAATGAATTCTTATGTTTTATTAGTGGTTAAAGTAATCATTAGCCTTCTATCCAAGATTCAAACCAAGTCCAGACCATTGTCCAATGACATCACATCATATCATCTCTTGGAGTGATAGCTATAAGACTCCCATAGTTGCAAGGAGTATTGTCACTTGGTGTATTGTCCAAAGGAGGAGTTTATACATGGCACTTTATTTATTTTTTAGATTTATGAGAAGTTGCCTACCTTTAGGCATGGATAACATGTCTTTCTAGTGGAATCCCTAGAAATTTAATTTGTGCTCTTTTATTTTTATTTGTGTCAACTTTTCAAGGAAGCACTTATTTTTCTCTTACTTCCATTTTTCGTTAGATCTACAAGGATATAATACAACCTTAGCAACACGATAGAACTCACAAAAATAATCCAAGAAAATCTACATATCCCCTTGATGTCACACCCTTTTCATTCCATCTTGGTTCTTCACTTTTCTATCCAATCATAATGATCACAAGTTTATTCTTAGTTGAACGGTGGAAAGAATGTCATTATGTCCATGGTAAGAACATCTTATTAATAGAATGGATGGATGGATGATGTGGGCTCACTATTCAAATAATCAGTCCCTTATCACTTGATAACCTAGAAAAATCTTCACCTTATTGAACTACATCTTATTAAAAATCGTAACGTGTCTTATTAAAAATCAAAAATTATTTACAAAGGGTTTTAGAAAAAAAAAGTATGAAAGAAATGAAAAAGATAGTAAAAATTGTGAAAAAGTGTAAAGAATGAAAAATGTTAAAAGAATGGAAAATGTTAAAGAATGTTAAATATTTAAGAAATGAAAAATGTAAAAGAATGAGAAGATATCAAAGAATGTGAAAAGATATAAAAGAATGGAAAAAAATGTATCAAGAAATAGAAAAAGTGAAAAGAATTGTAAAACAAAAAAATGGAAAAGCACATATTAATTCTAAAATCAAGGTAAAGTGTCTCCCCCATGATTGAACTCATGGGCTAGTGTTCGAAAAATGTTTCCTAGGTCTCCTAGATCGTACACTTTAGGTGATTCACTTATCATCTTTATTGATTTCACTTTTATGTTATTATCCCATGTGATCTTGATGGTAGTTGAGTTTTGATCGTCTAAGTCTATGTTCTCTTTCCCTTTTGGTGTATGATTATGATTAATTAATTTCATTTTTGGATCCTTAGTTGAATTCATTTTCTAAGAATGGGAATTAATAAATGATTTAGATTTTTCCATGCATATTTTGGACAGTTGAAGGTTCTTCGCTAGCGACCACGGGGTGTCTTTTGATTTGGTGGCCCTTGCTCTTTCTTTTGCACACTTGTTTTTCATTGTTGTTGTGGACTATTATGGTAATTGTGTTGGTGTTCTGAATGATTGGTCCACAACTACCCCTTTTCTCTCAGTAGTAATGCATGGGATTCACTACGTATGTATGGATCCATGCTTATCCTCCTTGGAGATCTCAAAAGGTAGATCTCTCATACTTAGCTTAGCATCAATTCTGCTAAGCCATGCTCTCCCCATGATAATTGGAAATTCCTTATTAGCTTCTTTCACATTGATTACTAGAAAGTCTGCTCGATAAGACCACCCATTGATAATGGCCACTACATGATCTATTTGTCCCAAAAGAATGGTGACAAACTGATCTGCAAGCTCCAACTTGATGTTGCATTCTTTCAATGGTGGCAGGTTCCATGCTTGATATGTTTCATAAGAGATCAAATTTACCCTAAAACCTAAGTCTAATAGAGCTTTTCATGGTAGATTTCTAGCTACTCATAGATAAATCAAATGAATTCTTGAATCAATTCTCTTCTTAGGGAGTGGCCTGTCTTTATTTAGCATGTGATTATTTTAGTGAACATGCCAGTTTGCATGTTTGGATTGGATGATGATAGAAGCTTGTTAGTAGTAAGAGAATTTGTTGTAGGGGAAGTTGGTCTTGATGAAGCTCTAATTATTCTAGCCTTTTCAAGACTTGTTTTAAAGAAAGGATGTTTCTTTGTTTGGCCCTTAGTGCTGTTGGTATGATCCTATGTTTGTATGTTTACTACCCAGGCAGCTTTCCTTTGCTGCAGTTGTGATGGCAATTTACCTTGCATAGCAGGTGGTGGCATTGGTGGTAAAGGAGTTGGATGTTGATTTTAAGCATCAGCTATTTGTGAATGGATGTACAGGTCTAAGTTGGTCTTTGGTGACATTGATCGATGGTATTCTAATGGATAATACTATGGAGTTTAAATAGTTGCATTTTTTGGTGATATTGGATGTTGGACATAGTATCCATAAGGATCAGGTTGCTGATATGAATACTGTTAGCATGGTGGTGGGATGGCCCATGATTAAGTCTATTTCCATTACTAATGGTACTACTCCTATGGCTATGAGAAGGCTCCACTAGGATAATACATTGATTGGAGATTTTTTCGGTAGTTACCTTGAGGGTAAGGTAACAGTTTGGGTATCTATTTTTGAATAAATCTGGGGTTAAGTGCGTATGCTTCCATTTCTTGTAGATGTGCCATGATTGGATAACATCCCTTAGGATGTTCATACTAACACACAATGCAACCTTCCTCATGTGTGGAGCTGGTGTCTGAGCACTTAGCCATTGGAGAAACTTTACCTTCCTGTCCAAAATCTTTCTTTTTCCTCTTATCTTTGCATTTTCCAAAGGCTTGCTTGGTTTTTTCCTCCATAATCTTCAATGCAGTTGCAAATTTTTCATCAACAGAATCCGACATTTTCTCTTGGTTGTGATGTCATTTATAGATTTCTAGATTGGTAGAGTCTTTTTCTAGATAGCCTGATCCAAGGTTTCCTCCTCTTGTGTATCGTAACTTGTGCATCTCTTTTCTGAATTGATGGATCTTTATTATACCCTTCAACCAATTCCCTCTTTCTTAGGTCACCTTTCTCCTTTATCACTTGATTAATTAGTATTTGGATGTAATGGATGGCCAATTCTGATAACTTGCATTGGGCATAAACCTTAAGCATCTCTTTGGTTGTGCTCCGTAGCCCATTGACAATGTGCCTAAGCTATTCCCTTGGTGAAAATCCATGGCTTGGACATCTATACAATAGTGTATAGTATCTACCCATTACTGCATCAAGGGTCTCATGAGTCCCTTACTTCCATCCCTGGATTTTTTTTCTTAAGTTAGACACTCATGAATAAGTTTGGTATTTATTATTGAAGAGTTTGAGCATGGTACTCTAGCATCTGATTGATTCAAGTTCCAATGACATGTACCAAATCTCCACCTCCTTCACAAGTTTTTTGGAAAATAACTTCAATTTTTTCCACTCACTTTTTATGGTTTGTAGGATGTAGGCATTGTGGAAAGCTTGAAGGTGATGTTGTGGATAAGCATTATAGCCACCTTCAAATCTAGGCATGTTGTTCATCTTTAGCTATTTGATTTGGCTATCCTTCACATGCATAGTTGGAATGTGGACAGCTTCCTAAATGTTTATTATGCTTTAGGTTGTCATGAGGGGTTCATCATCATCGTTAAGTTCATATGCTCTATTGTAGTAGTGACTCCTTCTATGCTCATACATTTCTTGATCCTCTCTTAGATTCCTTTGTCTCTTTCATTCATATTCTTCATCTTCTATATTAAAGTGTCTTGAATATCAATCATGATGGTCATAAGTCCTTCTTTCTTCCCTATCACTAGGGTTATTAAAAAGATTAAGATTTTGACTTTGGATTTCTAATACAACAAATTTTGGAAAATCAATTACTAAGCATACATTGACTTGTCCCTAGCAACAACACCCATGATGAGCAGTGAAGTAGTCCAACATCCAACCATCTGAGATATGCGTGTTCATGCATAGCCCTATCAAATTCCATAGATAAGGCAATGTGATTATGCTAGTAGTTGGTTTGAGTTCATGATCGTTGTCTTCCCATGTAAGCTAGTAAAATCAATGCATATGGTTTAACTCATAGTTAAGTGTATGATAACTAATGTTTCTTTGGCCATTTTACTCCTAGTAAACATCAGGTAAATAAAATAGGTTTCTATGTCTAAGTAAACAACAAATGAATATAGTCTAACCTAGGTGATAGACATTCATTCTTGACTTTCCACACATGTCTTGGACATATGTAATTGTTACTGGTGATGAGCGACGAGGTACCCCTACGCCCAACCATACGAATATGAGTGTTCATGTGTGATCCGGTTGAACTCTGCGAACAGGCTAGTTGTGGTATCTAGATCATTACACATTGATCGTAGTTTGCTGTCTTCCCACCTGGACTAGTATTTGCTTTGTCATGTATGGTTTAGTCTAAAGTGAGGCATATGATGTGATCCTAAACTAATGCTACTCCTAGAGAAAATGGAAGATAATATTGATTAAAATAATGAGTAATAGGAAATGAATCTAAGCTAGCCTAAGTGCGATGAGCATCCATTCCTTAATCATTCGTACACATCTTGGACCTCGTGCATGACTACTACTAGGATTACCAAGCACAGATCCTAGGTATGCTACTGGGTTTCCAAGTAGTCACACTTAAATGCTCATGATTAAGTCGTACTCATTCCGTGTTACTAGGAGATAAGGGTGGAGAGATATTAAC